>BLKR01009656.1:0-97488 GCA_011170035.1 Teleogryllus occipitalis
TTTCTTTTCTTTTCTTTTTTCTTTTCTTTTTTCTTTTCTTTTTTCTTTTCTTTTCTCTTTTCTTTTCTCTTTTCTTTTCTTTTTTCTTTTTTCTTTTCTTTTTTCTTTTTTCTTTTTTCTTTTCTTTTTTCTTTTTTCTTTTCTTTTTTCTTTTTTCTTTTTTCTTTTCTTTTCTTTTTTCTTTTCTTTTCTTTTTTCTTTTCTTTTCTTTTTTCTTTTCTTTTCTTTTTTCTTTTCTTTTCTTTTTTCTTTTCTTTTCTTTTTTCTTTTCTTTTCTTTTTTCTTTTCTTTTCTTTTTTCTTTTCTTTTCTTTTTCTTTTCTTTTCTTTTTTCTTTTCTTTTCTTTTTTCTTTTCTTTTCTTTTTTCTTTTCTTTTTTCTTTTCTTTTCTTTTTTCTTTTCTTTTCTTTTCTTTTCTTTTCTTTTCTTTCCTTTCTTTTCTTTCTTTTCTTTTTCTTTTTCTTTTTCTTTTTCTTTTTCTTTTTCTTTTTCTTTTTCTTTTTCTTTTTCTTTTTCTTTTTCTTTTTCTTTTTCTTTTTCTTTTTCTTTTTCTTTTTCTTTTTCTTTTTCTTTTTCTTTTTCTTTCTTTTTCTTTCTCTTTCTTTTTCTTTTTTTTCTTTTTCTTTTTTTTCTTTTTCTTTCTTTTTCTTTCTTTTTCTTTCTTTTTCTTTCTTTTTCTTTCTTTTTCTTCCTTTTTCTTTCTTTTTCTTTCTTTTTCTTTCTTTTCTTTCTTTTTCTTTCTTTTCTTTCTTTTTCTTTCTTTTCTTTCTTTTTTTTTGGCGAAATACAGATGCAAAGTATTTGTGAAATAACGATACATTCAAAAGTTCGTCACCAAAGTATTTCTTTGAGCATTTTTAATATAAAATAATACAATGTACCTTTACGTTTTCTTATAGTTGTGGAAGTTTCCGAACTTTCCTCTGTTCATGTGTGAGAGTAGGACGTAGGTATACATTCTGTGATGATATTCTTTCTCTTAAGTTGTTTTGATAGTTGTCGGAAATATGGTATATCCCTGTCATTCGTCTTTCTTTTACTGTAAGCTCTTCTGGCCTGAATTTTAAATTTTCACACTTTGCTTTTGCTTCTGGCCTGGATTTGAGTTAATTTTCAATTTTTTTGGTGTGGCACGACACGCACTAACCCCCCACCATTAATGGTTTAAAAATTTGCCCTATTTCTTCCATAGACCTACCTCGACTTGCCAAATTTAAGTAATTTCTTTTAAAAAATTAAACCTAAACTGTCTGCTTTGCTATAATGTGGATTTTTCTATTTACGGTTATAACATCTTTCGTGCCCGCCTCTTTAAATTTTAGTAATACGCCATTGTCGTTACTAATCCCCTGCACAACCTGGCAGTCGATAATGCTATCTTAAGGGCGGTCAAGTAAAACGTCCAGTAGTGCCCAATCCCTCGCCCGCAATCCCGCTACCTGGTCGAATCCATTGTCCCAGACCGGTTCATTAACAATACTCTGAGCGCTAGAGCCTGAGGGCACGTCACCTTTCCAAGAAATGCAAGGAGGGTTTAAGTCAATTATTATACCTTTATTTGTGAGTTTATCTAAACGTGCTAATTGAGCGACTTTTTTCAATTGCTCTTAAATTTTCATTAGGTGTCCTATTTATGCATATTATTTCCACATAAGATTTGTTTTGCTCATTTTTGTTCTTCACCTATAATTTCGAATTCTTTGTCTCTACCAACTTCTACAGAGTACGGTGATAGTTTCACGCAAATACGCCCCCCCCCCATCCACCGGCACAGCTATCTCACCTACGTAATTTCCAAATATTCCAGCATGCATTATTCCCTGGTCAAGACGTGATTCTGAACATATCACGACAGATCAGAATATACTTAACTAAATCCCAACATTTTTCAAAACTGTTTAATATGCAACATTATTATGAAGATATAAAATTTTCTGTTATATACAATATAAATAATGTAAAGTATAATGTAATTTATAATCTAATATGTAGTAAATAATATACAATACATAGTATTTTTCGTTTGCTTTTTCCTTTTATTGAACTATTTCTTTCGACATATTACATATGTACATAAATTAAAATATAACGGCAACAATCAAGTAAAATCGTCATTAACATTTGCATTAACGACAAGTTGTTTACGTTGTGATGTTTATGCGTACATGTAAATAATGTCATATAAAGTTTCTCGAAAACTCAACAGTTTTCTGTTAAAACGAGCTAAAATTTCCGCATATTCAGGAACGCTCAATTGTCATTTTCTCAAAAAATGACTCCAAATTTTTTCATGAAACTTTTCCGACAGGAAGTGCTAATTTCACTCTTTAATATGGCGTAAAGTTCATTTTGGGGTATTCTTTTTGGTTTTTCAAAAATTACGCAAATGTATTTTTAAATATTTTTCACGCCGTTAATACGCACATTTCCAGCAATTTGTAAACACCATTGCAATTGTGAGTTAATGTGCATTAAATAACATTAAATAAAGTTTTTCGAAAACTCAAAAATGTTCTGTGAAAAAAGCTTCAAATTTCGCATTTACAGTAACGCTTAAATATCATTTTCTTAAAAGCAGCTCTAAATTTTTAATTGGAAATCGCTATTTATGACGAGGTTTTACTCTTCTTCAATATACTTAAAATAATATTTCGGTTCCGCTATTAGAAAACTGACGATTTGAGAAAAAGTAAAAAATGTGTACTTTGAGCGACAATTGATGGCAGCTGGCAAGAGGATGAGCAAGACCTTAAAGCCAGTCCACGCCAAGGAAATTAGAAAACTTTGCTTCGCTAAAGTCTGCGCCATTGTGTAGCACCACTAGTTTTAAGTCTTCCCTAGTACCACTATGAAATAAAAGATTCGTCTCAAATTCGAGGAGTCGTGACATCATATTGATTGAACGGAGGATATAAATTTTGATGAAAATTCTGTGTGTGCTTCAGGCGCTACTCTTATCAGACGAACTGACGGATACACTCTTCTATTTAAAAAAAGAAATTCGTCTTCGGTTTTAGGGACCAACATTAAGTGTGAAAATCTCAAAATCGTATTTTGGCATGATTACATAATTTAATACAACATTAATAAGAAAGTAAACATGTTTAACGTTTTTACAGTTTGGATTGTTTCAGAATTATCCCAATCATATTATTTTTATTCATCATACGCACGCAGGATCGCTGCTATCCATTTTTAAAAATTATTTATAGCAACTATGCAGCCTCAACAGGAATCCTCTATAATATTTCCCCCATAGAACCGATCTTCCGATTTCACCAAATCCCGTTAGCAACGCTCGCGCCTTTGCAGAGAGGGTGGTGGAGGAAAACCAATGTCATTTGCACGAGTTTCCTTCCGAATCATTCCGCTCTCCCTGCTCGCCTCCTATAATTTGATATACTTCCAAGAAATTCGCGAACGGTGTCCTGGGTTATCTCTCAAACGGATCGATGTTCAATAAAAGTTATGAGATACTAAATTAGTAAAATTTCCTGGAACATTTTCGCATCCGAGTTGGAGTAAATGAGAAAAGTAAACTCAAAATATCGTTGACGCAGCTGTCACACTCCCAAACAATTGGAGGGGAGCGCACGCGCGGAGTTTCCGTTTGCGAGGGGACGCGCTCTGCTCCGCGGGCGGATCCAACTCCCGCCGGCAGGCCTCGCACTTTATGAGGGCTGCGGACTGCATTGTTGGATGCCGGCTCTGCGATCCTGAAACTGTACCAACGAGAACGAATCGCGCGGTACGTTTCGAGTCGATTATTGAGTACTTGCTGTTTGTACGGATAGCCAACAAAATAATGAACAGGAAAAAGTAACTCTCACAACTGGTTTTGCTCTTTGTGAAGCTTTGGCCCCTTAAAGACGGTTTTGCAATCAAATTAAAAACAGTGCGTAATTTGTTCACCAGCAATACATTTTGGCTAAGCATTTATATATTTAAGATGAATAGTTGACCCATATCTGTTAAAACCGGAAGCGGTAGCTCAGTGCATCAACTGGTGTCACTGCAGCGCCTCTGACCGGGAGATCCTAGGTTCGAGTCCTGGCGGCGGAAAGAATTTTCGACACTATCTTTTCAGCTAGGTCGAATTCAGTCGCTGTCTGGAGGAGAATTCTAGCGGCCGGCTGCTCTGATCGGTAGTTTTCCGTGGTTTCTCCGATCAACACCAGGCGAATGCCGGAGCAGTACCCTACCAAACGGGCCACGGACCGCGCGCGATCTTTCCATCCTCTTCCTTGTCCTCTCCTCTCCCCTTACACACGCACTTACACTAACATGCACTACACTACCACATATTCCGGGAGACCGGTCGGGAGCTTAGAGCTTGTCCCAGCTGGGGCGGTGCCCTACTGGTGGGAGAGTCCTGGTTAGAGGGAAACCCCACTAGCCGACGGTAGGTCGGCGCCGGATCTCGCCATCCAGCGGGGGAAGATCACCGCCATCTCCCGAGAACAAAACATGCACTACACTAACGGGACTAATGACCGAAGCAGTTGACGCGCCCGGAAACATGAAAAAACCAAACCAAACCATATCTGTTAAATTTCTAAATATCCAATATGAAATATTGTGGTTTAATTAAATTCTTTACAATAAACTGAATTTTATCAAAATAATCGAAGAACAATGATGTTTCATTTCAGACAAGTTTTAATAATGAAGCTTATCTCGTATTCTTTTTCAAATGTAATTGAAACGAACCTGCTCATATATTTGCTTTCGTATGGGAAGCGTATGTGGAATAGGCCTGAAGAGCAACACTGCCACAATGCCTAGAGTTCACTATCCTGCGGCGAGAGATCCCTAGCCTGGCTCTAAACCTCAAGCGCATTCCTAGAATTTCAATTCATGCAACTCACAACGCTGGATCAATGGCTCAGAATGCACCATGCAACTACACGCTCTCGCATGGTGAGCATATTGCACTGGCGGTCAACAAGGTATTAAAATCCGGAGAGGAACTAACACTATCGTGTAAGCCATCGTTGTATTGCATTGGCAGCAGATAATGTCTTTACAACGCGGAGTAGCCTTTCACACGGCCAGTAAAGTACACATTTGTTATGAGATCCTTCGCCGTGAGATATCGTCTTTAATCGAAGACCGTGTAGGACACCCCTTCAGCATCCAGTTGGAGAATACGTCCGTGTAATACTTTGTGACGTAATTTAGACTGAAATAGAATGGAATGGAATGGAATGGAATGGAAGTTTTTTTGTTATTTAATGTAGCATCTAGGTCATTAGCGACCACCATTGGAGTTAACGTTTTGGTAACTATGAAGATGAAATGATATGGTGATTATAAGGGGTGAAAGGACGAACACAAATACAACCATACCCGAGGCGGAACTCGAACCCGCTTCGATCTGAGATAGAATAGAAGTTGTTTTTGTCGGTCTGCGGTTTCTGAAATCGAAGTTTGCGTCAAAACATGATCGGTAATAATGCTTTTAAATTATCGGCGCTAATTTTCGACGATACACGAAAATATAGAATGCTTTTCCATACAAGAAATTGTTCGACATTTCTTTAATAATTTAAAACACGTTTATTGCTTTAATGTATACATTACGTGAAAAGTGAAAATCATTAAAAAATGCTTTCTTTGGGAGCCGTGTACTTTTACGCCCAATATTTTAAAAAAATATAAAGCTCAGGAAAAACTAATTTTCCTCAGTAACTTTGGGATTGAAAAATTCAATGGATAAATATTTTATGTTCACTCGTCATTTTCTTTATTATTAAATCCCACATAATCCGATGTTTAATAATAAAACCAAATGGAGTTTTGATGCCAGTTCATTCGTGAAGTGCGCGTTTATTGAAATATCGTTTCTCGTGCGGGAAATATTTCCTTTTCTATTATCAAAATACACTAGCAAAATATCCGACGTTGCCCGAGATTTCTTCGTATCCAATTCTTTTGAAAGAGGACAAAGATCAATAATTGAAATTATTATAATGTATTTATTATTATTATTATTATTATTATTATTATTATTATTATTATTATTATTATTATTATTATTGGTATTGATATTTAATTATTTTATATAAAACACGGCGTTGAAGATTATTATTTTTCATGCAAAAGTTTCAAATTTTAATAAAAAACTATAATTTTCTTTTTTCATGATATTTTTTATTTTATAGTATATTGGTTATTATTAAAAAAAGTATCTAACGCGCTGCTACAAGCGTCTAGCGAACTATTAGATACCAGTTCTGCTGCACCGCAACTGGTCTCTGGTGGAATGTTTTAGGTTAATTTTTAGTTAATTTGCTCTTTGCCATTGGCCAAAAATAATTATCGTAGTGAATCTACCAACATATTATATAAATTATTAATTTTTGGCATTTGTGTTATATTAAGCACTACCAAATTTTGCAATGGCACCGCGACAATCCAGAAGATCCTGTAAAAAAATTGTATCTATTCATACACTACTTTTTGGGTTATCGATGTCGGTTACATGTCGTTGAATGCACTTTATTAGGTAGATTTATTAATTTACTTCACATTTTTATTACTACATAGGGCAAAATATAAGATGAAAATATAAAATTTAAGTCTTCTAGTAACAAAAATTGTAAAATAAAAAACAACCTGATTTCTTTGGGTTATTTTCTGATCTATAAACTTTATTAGATTTATGAAATATTATTTCAAGATATATTTAATTTATGTCAGCTTCTATACTAATATAAGCTTAATACTTGTGGCATTTTTGTGTTTTGTGTAGATTGTATTTTATTTTTAAATTATACGCATATTCGTGTAAATGTATTTGTAGTGTTGGCAACTAGTGTTGGATATCCTTAGAGTTATAATTACATTTATTTGAGCTCATTTGCATGTTCTTTTGCACATACTTTTTGCAAATATTTCTTGACAACGAAACATGAGGTTAAATTTGTCATAGGTTAAAGGAATGAAACTTATTTAATTTATTTATCAAAAAACAGCAAACTCGAATGTGACGTATTGGAAGAAATATAATCTGCGCATATCGTTTTGGAAATCCTTATCCCTTTATTTTAGTATACATAGTTGTAATACGATTAAAATGTACAAACAATCATTGTTGATAACATTTGGAAATTGGAGATTTTTGCTCCAGAATAATATAAAACACATTTGCTACGTCAAAGGAACCAGGGATTTTATCTTGTAGTATTGCTGACACAAAACACTCCCACCCCGGGTCCAACTTCACCCGCAACTAGTAAAAGAGAGTTCAACAAAACATGCTCACAATGAAGCTGCATTTATACTTAGTTATGTATTTGAAGTCGTTTTCAAACTTTCGTACAAAATAACATTTTGAAGAAGTAAACTGAATTTAGTGTGTTCTGTCGACAATCGCAATTGATTTTGATTTTTATCGAACAATCTTGCACAGAAAAAGTAAAATCAAAGATCGGAAAATAACACAATCAGGTAAAACTCTTTGTATCTTGTAGCTTCCGGTAGTCTTAGTTCATTATAATAGACGTGAAGCCTTCATCTTTTAAAAGCAATCATATTCCGATTAACTTATATAAAAACAGCACCATGAAGCATAATGTTTCAAAAGAGTAATCGGAAGCGACATCTACCAGATATTGGACAAAATTAGACGTGCAATGCCATCAGGCGCCATAGTTAGCTGTAAATATGCGCACTTACGATAATAGTACAAACGCTTGCACGCAACGTCATCGGCCAAATCAGGGGCGCCCACAAAATTAATGGGGGCCTTCCAACCCCCGTCTGTCCTTCCATCACAGGGGAGCTGATTTGATCTTTGCTGTAACTGATTCGATACTCCTCGTTTCCCATTCATTAACATAGGGAGGGATCTGAAAATAAATTGCCTCTGCGTAACATCCCGACAAATGTCAAATGTGAAGCGATATTGTTGTATGTCCAGAACAATATCCGAGAAGAGTCGTCATGATTTTGGAGAAATGACAGCTTTCACACTGTCTCTATTTCGCGTTTCTATTGCGTAATACAATTTTGCAAATATTCTTACTTGTGTATTTCACGTAAAAAGTGGCAAAGAAATGCGTGAATTGTTTTTAATTTCACGAAAAACATTAAAATAGAATGTAAGAACGACGGACTGAAAACGGGATATACAAACTTTTAAGGCAATTTAATACATTTTGACAGTACCTCTTCGTACTCGAATTATTCATCATAAATATACAGATTCATTCTTTAATAGTACATTATGCAACTCGCTTATAATGTTAAACTTTATTGTTTGAGTACATATCTTGAAAACGAGCGACATTAGGAGCGAATTTTCAAATTTGTACGAATCCAATAAAGGAACATTAAAAACCAGTTACATACACATTAAAAACGAGTTATTTTTTGTATAACAGCATTTACTACAGTACCCGTGCGAAAACTTTTGCATGTTAAACCCACCCTCTTCCGTATTTTTCCATTTCCATATTAAGCCTGTAATATATATATTTCTTCAAGACCAAGAGCGTTAAATAGAAGTACACAATATATATTAAGTTAATGTTCTGTATTAACTAAAATATCAAAATTTTTGCGCAGTGATTTTAAATTTCTTCCAAACTTGCTTGTCGTTTGCTCCTTGAGTCACTTTACACCCACTCCTTTCTTCAACACATCGGACCATCTCTTCTGTTGTCGTTCTTGTTTGCGCCAGCCGTATCTCGGATCCCAAAACATCACGGTGTATCCATCTGGTTGAATCTTGATTGGCAACATGACCGCGCCAGCGCCATTGAGTTCGTGGATACTATCTCCAATGTCTTGTATTTTTGTTTCCTTTCTGATTTCCTCGCATATGATTTTATCTCTTAGTGCTATATCAAGAATTTTCCTTTCCATATGTCTCTATATCTTATTAGCATGGACTCCTGTTCTTTTGTTAGAGACCACACTTGAGAGCCATATGTTAATACTGGTGTGATGCAGGAATCTATAATAGATTTTTTGATAGTCATGCTGACGTTTTTGCCTAATACTATAAAGGGGAGACTCCAGAACTTTTTCCAAGCTAAGGATATTCCTTTTTCTTATTTCTTTTTCATCTCTTTCCTGAAAAGCTATTAATTGTCCCAAATATAGATATTCATGAACGCATTTAATTTTGTGATTGACTACAGTACAGGCATTCGTTTGTTGTTCGTCATAATTTTTGGTTTATAATAAGTTGATTTCAAGGCCAACTTTGTAACATTTATCACTCATTTTTCTTAACATGTCGCCTATCTCATGGGTGCTTATCTTGTGGCAAACATAACATCATTTGGAAATCGCAAATTTGTAAATCTGTGTCGGTCAATTTTCATTACCGCCTTTTTAGTCCACGTTAGCTGTCTGAATACATCTTCTAGTAGGCAAGTGAACCGTTTTGGCGATAAAACATCCCCTTGCCTGACACCACGTCTCCTCAAATGCCTTCCATTCTTGGTCAGTTCTTACTTTGCAGTATTGTTTTAATATATTTTCTGCATAATTCTTACATACTATTTTTTGGCACACCTGATTTATTTAGTGCGTTGAATAGCGCTGAATGTTCTACACAATCAAATGCCTTTCTGAAATCGACAAAGGCTACATAGAGTTTTAAATTGAACTCTTGTATTTTTTCGATGATCTGGTTTAGTGTCTGTAAGTGGTCTATTGTACTAAAACCGGATCAGAATCCAGCCTCTTCATTAGTTTGTTGTTCGTCAAGCGTCCTAGTTATTCGTCTGGTTATTATTTTCTTTTTTTCATTTCGTGATTTGTACAGATTGGATTGGCAAAAAGTATTCTTACTACTAAAATAATATAGGAGGCGTTAGCAGAATCAAAGTCAATTTTCGGAAACAACTTTATTGTGATGTTACGAGTATTTGACACCTAAAACGGTGTTCGGCTGTTCGGTTTGCTGCTACTTCTCCACGATTCTCCTTCTAGGGATTATCTGAATGTGTGATGATGCAATTATTCACGCCGTAAATGGCAAATACGTCAAAATATGTGTCGTAAGATGTCAGTTTCGAACGATTTCTTGTAACAAAAAAGTCGCTTATAACTCTAAAATAATTTATAGCGCGAGAAAATAAAAAAAACCCTTTTTATTGGGAATACTTTAAACAGTCAATCAATTATTTATAGACTTACTATGACTAATTATTCTATAGACAAAAAGTTGAGGCATTTTGTTACATTAAAATTTAAACTTCAATGGTGGTAATATTTGATATACTCATTTGACTTAATTTATGTTAACAAATAATCTTGAATCATTGTTATGGCGTGAATAATCAGGCAACTTTCGTTGTTGGGGTTTCCGATTTTATGAAATGTATATGATGTTTGTAAATACTCATTCCTATTTCCCAGCAACGAAAAGGATTATCTGGCTACTCGCAAAAGTAGATAATGGTTCGGAGAATCAAGTTGTAACGTGTCTCATTTTCCGCAAGATGTGAACGTTTCAGCTTATTAAGAGGTAGCAAAGTCTTAAACAAATACATAAATAAAATTTCATTTGAATTAGGCTGCAAAACTATAAAACAATCTCATGAAACTCGTTCTGAACAATTTAAATTCAAATCGTTTCATCTGTATTTCCTTAAAGTTAAAAAATGCGCCAGTACAAGAGAAGTAGAATATATTAAAAATTCTTACTTTGTTGTTTTCTTAAATGTCTAATTAATATATTGACGTGTAATAATGGCAAACAATACTCTAATGTCAAGAATCATCTGACTAAATTATATTTTGTATTTTGAATTTCATGTGTCCTCTCTCCTCATTAAAAAAAATAATTCTGGAGTGTGCATTTTCGCACTTTCAACTCGCATCTTTAACGCGCAATTGAACACACGACAGAAATCCAATTTTATTCTCTCCTGTCCGTCATTCTCGAATATAAAATTTCGTGCAACATTTAATACTAAATTCTCTGAATTCAGTGGCGGAAAATGCCCCGTCGTTAAGTAATGGCACTATTTCACTCCTCACTGGTCACTCTAACCGCTCGCTTAAAGCTCGGTCTCTCCATCTCTTTTTCCCGCTGGCTCTTTCGCTCTCTCCGTGGCTTTCACGCCAAACCGGCGCTGTTGGCGAGCCAGCACTCATCTCGAAATGAAGAGATGGCCGGCACGCCACTTGTGCGATTCGCCCGATAGACTTGTCCGAAGCGCCGAGTCCGGAGTGCAGAGCTGCATGATGACTGATACTGCCTGTTTGCATCGTGTACCACTCCATCACACAATCGACGGAGATTTGCCGGGCTGCATTCAGTAGAATACGGGCTCCGAGGCCGAAACAAATAACAACAACTACAACAACAAAAAAGAGGCACGTCTTTCGGGCCGTTCCTTTCAATTGCAGCTCTCTCCTCCCGGCGCCGATGCCCGCCCTGCCGGCCCCCGAATGTCCCCCTGTTTCTCCCCGCTTCTCCCCGCTTCCCGCTCGCCAAGTTTATTTCGAAGGACGCTTCGCCGAAGCGAACTCGGACTGGCTGCGAAGTAGTTAAAGCTGGCAGGTGAGGCCATCGAGGAACTTCCGCGGGAGGGAAGTTCGCAGGCAGTGGCTGGGGGCTCTGCGGAGCGGCCGCGGCCGAGGCGGGAGCGGGAGCGGGAGCGGGAGCGGGAGCGGGAGGCTGGGCCTGGAGCCTCGGAAGAAGGGGCTGGAACGGGACGGGGGAGAACAGCAACCAGGGTGTGTGCGTGCGCTAAACGGAACCAGGCGGGCCGGGGAGAAGAAAGCGGCGAGGTGGATTAGGGCCACTGGGAGTGACGGGGGTCGGGGACGGAACAGTGGTGGGGGAGAAGGTGGCGGAGCTGGGCCGAAGGCGTGGCGAGGAAGAGGCGGGGCGGAGGCGGGGCGGAGGCAAGAGGGCTGGAGCACGGGATACAGCGAAGCGGGGCGCGGGGGCCAGAGCCCACGCGGCGGGATTTTGCAGATCGAGCACGAGCCCAGACGAGACCAGGAGGCCAGGCGAAGCAAGGCCAGGCCAGGCCAGGCTAGGCCAGTCTGGGCCGCCCGAGATGGAGCAGCGGCCGCGCCTGGGGAGGTGGACGCAAGAGGTGCAGGCGAAGGGGGTTGCGGGGACGGCGGAGGATTGCACGGTCGACGGAGGGGGTTGGAACACATGGAGCCACACAGGGGCCACATGAGGGGCATAAATTGCCCCAAAAAATTATAGTCGGAAAAAATAGGAGCTTATGTTCAGATGAATGCTATCTTTAAATATATTTACGAAACCTATATTTATTTCATTTTCCTTTCCATTTAATACTTTTAATATTTTTTGAAAATGTTTTGTTGTTATTACAGCGTTAATGTTACGATATTAAGGAATTGAAGGAAATTGTTTGGAAAGGTATGAAAAAGCGAAAATAAAATAAATTTAGAGATGGCTTAAACACATGTAAAACGCGTAGATCAATAGAAAACCTCTTAATAATGATCTTTGCACAGAGCGAGAGTTATAACGCAGGGAATGCAAGATGCTGAGGTCTTACGCTAAAACGTATTTTACGGATTTATTTTTTATATTTCGTAAGATTCCTACGAGAATATAGGTCGCTTAGCCTCCGAAATGACGTAAAACAGGATGATGAGTTAAACCGAGAAGTTCAATTGAGGCCAAGTCTGGATTATCATTTTGTGTTTCTTTGGTAGTCTCCTTCTCTTCATATTGGACAAAAGAGGATCTACATTTTAATTTTAACCCTCACTGGACGGCAATGGACGGCACAAAGTGCGGCCTCTTAACAGTTTCTCATAATGTTCGATAATTATGAGTAACATGACACTAATACTTGTTTTTGATGTGAGCTGTCCCGTTTCAAAAGTGATGTTTGTATTAGTTGGCAATAGGAGAGGCCGAAACTGATGGGGACGATTTCATAGTTTTTCTTACTTTCTGTTATCCGTACATATATACGGAGTATATACATAGTATGGGAAAGTTATGTAATGCTGCGGAAAATCGATTTGGAGAATTCAAACCGGTGTTGGGGTCTCCAGACACCGAAAAAGTGTTTTTTTCGTAACGTCTATTCTCGTCTGTCCCTGTCTCTGAACACAACTAGCGCCTAAACCATACGTAGGATTTTTTACAAAATGGATATTCCCCGGTCGATCTCGCTCGACTCATGGCGCTGCGATTTTGAAAAACTTTCTTTAAAATTTGGCTGTACTTTACCTAAAGCTTCCCGGACAAGTTTCTCAAAAAGGCTCCAAATTTTTTACTGTAAATGTTTGTGAGAATAGGGTAAAATACACTTGTAAAGGTGGCATAGGACCAATTTTCATGGTTAACTCAGAATTTTATAAACTTGCGAAAGTTTGAATTTTTTCGGCGTTCTCCTACTATAACCGCTATCTCGCGTTTACAAGCCACAATATTTGCAACTTCTTGACACTGTGGAGCACTGTACCTGTGATAAGAGTACTCGCATCAACCACTAGAAGGCGCAGATATTTATCACCACATAGTAGCGTATCAGGCGTAATTTAACTAGAAGCTACATTTGCTAGAAAAGTGAACAGAATTCTAATTACTTTAGGTGGCGTACATGATTGAAGTCACTACAATAGAAAGTGTAATTCATTCAATGAATGTCGTAACTAAAGACAGATTATTTAACACTTTAAAGTTATTGCAAAGGGTATCCCCAATTAATATTGTAAAACGTTCCTCTAAACCAAATGACATAGGAGTGGTTACATTATAATTATAACATAAAAATAATACTTTTGAAAGGCGTTTTAGCCCCCGTACCACCACCCACACCCTTCAATAGCAGAAAACGTGTTTTTTAATTTTAATTTTTTTCGGCAACTTAACACTATTTTATCTGACTGAAAAAAATATAAATAAGAAGGCACTTTGTACTATCAGAAAAATATTTTTTTATATTTCCTCAGGCCCAAATTCAGACACAAAAAAATATTTTTGAAAACAAATATCAAAAAATAATTATTATGTCTTAGAAACATGAAACAGGCTTGAAAAAAATCTCAAACGTTTCCCTTAAAACACAAATGATTGTGATTTTTTTTAGATTTATGCGACAAGTGGGCTACAGTTTAAAAAATTAGAAACCATTTTCCGGCCTTTAAATCACCTTGAATTTAAATATACTTTGAAAATAATTGTAAACGTTCTGTCCACTTATTTTAGTGTTTATTATACATTTGTATACATTTTTGAAGCACCCAGTAATATTTGATTTTGGAATGTAGATAGAAATAATTATTTTTTAAATCTTTCTAATACTATGCATAAGTATATCATAGAAGGAAAGACTGTCTTTTGGCAGTTTAAGAGAAAATTCGGTCACAAATGAAAGATAATCGGGGACATGTGTGGAAGGTTGAACTCGGATTGGCCAGACCTACGGCGTCTATCGTACAGCGAAGTACTTAACTACAAAAGCCTAATTTTTTCAACTATGGCCCAGCAATTTAAAAAAGTGAAAAAATTCAGAAATGTTCTGAGGTGAAGCGTCTGGCCCAGGATGGATCTTCGGTAGCATATTTCGTTGCCCGTGAATGATTCACACCATCTCAGTACTTACACTTGTATATTAGGATTTGACAAGGTAAATTCAGTTAGTAAAACCAATTTAAAAATATTTATTTTATCTTTCTCGCGTAATGAAAATTATTAGCACCGCTTTAGTACAATAAGGTAATAATTTTTGTACATTATAATCTACAAATTTCATACCGGACAAGCTGACTCAGGCCATCAACTGATGTCTCTGCAGTGCCTTTGACCGGGAGATCCTGGGGTTCGAGTCCCGACGGTGGCAAGATTTTCGACACTACAGATATCTGGGTCGAGTTCTGTCGCTGTTTGGAGGGGAATTCTAGCGGCTTGTTGCTCTGATCGGTAGTTTTTTGTGGTTTCACCAATCAATACCAGGCGAATGCCGGAGCAGTACCCTACCATACGGGCCAAGGACCGCGCCCTATCATTTCTTACCAACTCTTGTCGCAACCTACCACTTACACACACTTACACTAACATGTAGCACTCTACTACACTTGCCGGGAGACCGGTCGGGAGCTTAGAGCTTGTCCCGGCTGGGGCGGAGCCCAGATGGTGGGAGATACCCTGGTGAAATACCCTTTGAATTGAATTTTACGTGGCGAGACTCAGGCCATGAGGCCTGCTCTTCCGTCTGACCACGCAAATTCCGCTACGCTCCTTTCACCAACCATGGGAGAAAGAAGGAAGAAAGAAGGTACTTGGGCGACGAAACAGGCGATTTTGAATTTAAGCTTGAGGATCTTTTACATGCAGTAAATCTACTGACATGGGACAGCCGGCTTTACTTCCCCTCCGAAGGAAGGCGTACGAAGGATTTTTTCGCCCTTAAAAATCCACGGCTTCAATCGGGTTTGAACCCGCAAACTTGGGTATAACAGTCCGATATGCTAACCGTTACACCATCGCCGCCGCCTATTCGCGGAAATCCCCGCTAACCGACGGTAGGTCGGCGCCGGATCTCGCCATCCAGTGGGTAAAACTATATCCCTATCTTAACATCCTCGGGTCTTAATTGAATACTCTTCTGAAGTCTACATTGATCTTTATAATATCAATCAAAAGCCTTAAAGATAATTCATCACCAATAATAATAATAATAATAATAATAATATTATTATAGCAATGATATTAAAACAACAAATTAATTTTCTTCGCATCACAAATTCCTCCTTATAATTTTCTACTAGCGCATCATTAAACTTCGCCTCCTTTTTTTTTCACGTTCTACGGTCACGTTCTTAGTGGTGTAATAACACTTATTATTTTTATAACAATAGTATCATCATAGATAATTGTTCGTCTCAGCATGCATAAACTTCCGTCGGAAATCCCCGATCATAATCTACAAATGATACACGGCCATCAATAGCAACGAAACTTGTTCCTAAATTGGCGTGAAGTGTCCGGAAAAGTCCCGGGCCACCGTTCCATTGGGCCGCAGCGGGCTGGGAATGGCTGCGTGGGGAGCGCTAAGAAGCAAAGGGGAAGTGTATGGGTGTCAGGGCGAAGTGGCGCTGGCGAGTGAAGTGAACAGCGCGGGGGGGGCGGTGGATGGCCGGCCGGCGACGCGGAGTGGACCGGCCCCCCGGAGAAGGGGGAGGGGCGCCCGTCGGTCCCTCTGCGCTGCCCTCCGCCGATAGCTCGTAATCGCTTTGGGCACTGTGCCGCCGTGCGCCCACGGCACCGGCCTTTAGAGCGCGGAGGTCCCTGCTCTTCCAGCTGCCTTCGCCGCTCGCGCCCCTCTCCGCTCACTGTCAATCAGACCACTACTCTCTCTCTCTCTCTCTCTCTCTCTCTCTCTCTCTCTCCATGCACACACACACAAATTATATATTATATTTGTGTGTGCATGGGGAGAGAGAGAGAGAAAATGTCGAGTGTACACATACAAATGCAGGGTGTCCCGCGAGGATATAACCAAACTTCGAAAATAAGCTCTGAAATCAATTTTAAGCGTACTTTGTCAAATAAATTCCTTCGATATTTTGAATGGCGGAGCCGCAATAAGCATTCAAATGTTGGTTTGAAAAACATTGTCTAATTAAATATTTTCATTTTAAACGCATATAAACACTCCAGAAACATGTAAACTGTTTATTATTTACATAAGAAATGAATATATTTATTCACAAACCAAAATGAACATAGAAATAAAAAAAGCAAATTAATTGTGTAAATTGAGTGCTTTTTTACTTTCCCATATACATACGTATATACGGGGAGTAATAAGCGTAGTATAGAGAAAGTTATTAGCTTCGGAAAATGTATTTCGAGATTTCAACGAGAATACACGTTTTGCCCCCCCTTCCCATACCGATGTTTTTCAACAGTGTCTGTCCGTTCGTCCGTCCGTCCATGAACACTACTAGCACATAAACAGAACGAACTATCTTTTCCAAATTTAGGAAACCCCAGTCTAGTTAAAGCTTTGAAATTTTGAAAACAATCTTCAAAATTTGGGGTTTCTCTACAAGAAGCGCCCCCGGACATTTTCAAAATTTTCTCAAAAACGACTCCAAATTTTTCCTTTAAATTTTTAGTAGGGGTAGTATCTAATGCACCCTATCTAATGGCATAAACACCATATTGTTCCATTTATTTGCTTTTTCAAAAATTACAAAAATGTAAGTCTCTCACGTCGGTAATATTTACATTAAAGGGAATTTCTTCACATTTATAGACATTATTATATTTGTTACTGGAAGTGCTTCAAATGAAGGTTTTCGAAAACTCAATAGACTCATGTGAAAAGAGCTTCAAATTTCACATTTGGAGTAATGCTGAATCACCATTTTCTTAAAAACGGCTACAGAATTTTCAATGAAAATGTCTATTTTGGACGAGGTTTTACTCTTCTTTAATATTCTTGAAGTCATATTTCGGTTCTCCTATTAAGTAGCCGAAAAGTTGAGAAAATGTGAAGAAAATGTACTTTCGGTGACGATAGATGGCAGCTGCCTAGTGAATGGGGCAAGACCTTAGACAGTCCACACCAAGGATATTAGAAAAAAAAATTGCTACGAGAAATTCTGTGCCGTTCTGTAGCACCTCTAGTTATTTCTGTGTTAGTTTTTAATAAAGAGTTTATATTTGGAGTGTTTATGCTTCTAAAATGCAAAATTTTTATTTTGGAGCGTAAAGAAGTCAAGAAATTTTAAAATTGTCTTAATTTTGAAAATAAGTTTTGTTATCTCTCCCCCTGCCTATCCCCTCATTACCACTTATTTGGCTTCTCTTTACTTACTCTCTGGTTTTCGTTCCCTCGATCCGACCTTACACTGAACATGGCCATATCAATTTCAACTTATATTAACGCTTTCAACAACTTGAGATTCATTGACGTATCTCGAAGATGTTAGTCAAAAGAGTTAATAAAATTTTGTCTATTAATTTATTTTGAAACCAATTATAAACTTTGGAAATCGTACTATTTATTGCTACATTTTTCGCAAAGAACATTCGTGTCACCATGAAACAGAACTGATCGTCCGTTTGTAGTGAATGAGGGAAAATCTTGTACGTTTAAAGAAAGAGGATAGGACGTACGATAACACTCGGTGGGACCCCATGCTCAATTGAAAAAGAATTGGAAAGATGACTATATAATGTTCTTTCGTGCCAGTATGGTATTTCTGTTCTTTGCCATCGATGTTGAAGGATAGAGGTTATCCAATTTGCGAAATAACAGAATTCCATTCGAAGGTAATTTTGAGAGCAAAATATTTTGGTCAATGATGTCGACAGCTTTCGAAAAGATCTAAAACTATTGCCATAGGTGCTCATATTGAACCATTAATGAAACATCATTCATAAAATAAATAAAGGCAGTTTTTGTAGATTTTGATTTTCTAAATCAATGTTGAGATGCTAAAAATCCTTCTTTTATACTGAGAAATGTTTCCATTTGTGTATTGAAAATCTATTCGAAAATTTTGAGAAAACTGACAAAAGAGAAATATACTGTTAATTTTGAATTTCATTTTTGTTGCCTTTTTTTTAAATATTGCCTTAATATTTGCTATGTTAAAATTATCTGGAAATATTATTATGCGTAAAGAAGCATTAAAATGTGAGTTAACGGGTGTACAATGGTAGATGCACAATTTTTTGATTAAGAATCCGGAAATTCTCCTAAATCAGCCAAATTGAGAGGATTTCACTGGAAGAAGTTTCGGAAATAAACGTCGCGTTGAATCTTTTTGGAAACTTATGTTCTTGAATTTTGTTGTTTTAGTTCTTTCGTGAGTTCAACTGTAATTCTCGAAAACTGTTGATTGAACAGAGTTGCAACTTCACCGGATTGCGTATTTCTCAAACATTTACCTTTAAAACATTTTCTGCAAAGTATTGAGATAATGTGGTAGTATTTGTTATATTTCACGTTGCTTTAGTTTGCTTACAAGTGCTTAAAACATTCTGATAATTTTCCATTGCCATTTTCATTTATTTTTTGTCTGTATTATTGCTTTCCTTAATGTGCTGTTGTATTTTCGGAAATAGACATGGAAACCGGGTGACACATTATGATGTTTAGAAAAGAAGTAAAGAATTCGTTTGTTTTTACACAATATTCTAACTCGTGTTATCCAAGTGTTGCTTCTACGAGAAATATTTATTTTCATTTTTTTAAGGAAAGCACACGTTAAAAATGAAATGAAAGCTTTGTGAAAAATAAATTATGTTTACGTTTGTGTCAACAGCGTTATAAACTGCGTCCCATGATTCCTGCAGCAAGTAGTCTGTAAATAATTGTATTTTAGCTTTAGTAAATAATCTAAAAATGCCTGTATTATTTAATATGTCATTATTCAAGTTACTGATAATTGCAAGAATTTATGCATCGAGGTCCAATATCATCCTTCTTCGTGTCAAAACCATACTTTGCGGCAGTTACGCCTGTAATCCTCACCACCTCCCCTTTCAGTCCGACCTCTCCGTACAACAATCTAGGAACCGCGAAGGCCACATTTCCCAAAGGCGACCGTTACAAGGACTTTTTAAAGGAAATAATGTCCGTTTAATTTTAAATCACGTATGTGATAATGTGTAGTTTTATACTACAATTACTATCAGAAATTTAACAAATGGTACATAATTACGTTTCTCTGCTTATGATTACCAGTTGCTGGAGAAAAGTATATGGTTCCACTTTAAGAATATCAAAGGTGATTAAATTTCTCGAAAACTAAAAATATTGCGATAAATACTTTTTATGGCATATTACTTGCCTCCATGATTCAATGCGGTTGAGCAAAAATTGCATTTTGATATCGTAAACCTTTTAGAAATTCGGAGTGTCCCATAACTGTAGGACCATCCGCTACATACAGAATGGAGCAGAACATACAGGATGATTCAAAAAGAAGGAGTATATTTCAAATATCCGCCATCAATGAGCGACAATGGATGGAGACATATACGGCACATCACTAGATAGAGAATTTAGGTATTTAGATATTTATTTAGTCAAAAACAGTAAAAAACTGTATGTGGCATATGGGGAGAAAATCATCTGCGCACGCTTTCTTGATTTTAAGAATCCCTTTCCAACAATTTAACTATTAATAGGTGAAAGATGAAAAAATAGTAATAATAATAATAATAATAATAATAATGATAAAAATTATAAAATCGAAAGATTAACATCTCTAAAACTAGATATTTTCTTTCCAGAGTTATAGAAAACGTATTTGTAACGGTAAACGAACTGCAGATTTAATTTTTCTGTGTTGCTAACAAACTAAAAACTCACCCTAAGCTCTACGACCACTACAAGCAAAAGGAAAGATTAACAAAACTTGCGCATAGTGAATCTACATTTACGTCCAGAAGCAAATCAAGGGGCCATTTCAGCATTTGCTCAAAGGATAAGGGAAGCTGGACAAAAACCCGATCGAGAAAAGTTCCAAGGTTTAAGCTTGTTCCATTAATTCCATTCAGTACCTTCAGTGGCGCTGTAGTTTGTGTATAAGAAAATGGGCATGCGAAAATTCGTTTTGAATGCTGCAGTATGCAAAGAGTAAATCCATTGTTTCAGTGAAGCATGCATTTCGTGGCAAATTCAACAATGAGCCCCGTCGTCAAAAACAGATTTACAAATCATACAAAAAGTTGGTAAAAGGTTGCATATGCAAACGGTGTTGTTACTGGTGGCTCTCGCACGTCAGATGAACATGTTGCGAGTCCGATCGGCTTACGAACGTAGCCCTAAAATATCCACAAGAAGAAGAAGCAGAGACCTTCGAATTCCGGAACCAACAGTATGGCGTGTGTTTATTTTTTATTTATTTTATGTCAAAAAACAGTTAAAACTGCGTATGACGTGCCATGGGGAGAAGTGAATTCTGTGCACATTTTCAAAATTCTGTGATCCCTACACTAAGACATGTACTACTTGAATTTCAATTCAAAAAAAGTCTGTGTCAGAAGCCTAATAAGTTGCAAGTATTTCAGGCATTGCGTCTTGGAGATCATCCACTGATATCAGAATTTTGCATTGCAATGTTCTAAAATATAGAAGACGACACTTTTGCTGAAAGACTATATATTTTTCCATGAATCAACATTTCATATCTCTGGTAAAGTGAAACTCCACAACAGCAAAAATTTGGGAGACAGAAAATTCCTGCATTGTCATCTAACATGAAAGAGATTCTCCAAAACCGAATGTGTTTTTGCGCTATCAGTATAACAAAGTTCATGAACCTTTCTTTTTTATTAAAAGAAATGTGACTGGAATTACGTATCTAGGCATGCTCCGGAATTGGTTGTGTACATAAATTCAAGATCAGGATGATGTCATCTTCGTGCTCCACTTTCAGTACGAGGTACGGCAGTACATAAACAGCACAAATCCAGGAAGATGGATTCGAAGAAGTGGAAAACATTATCTCGGTTATTGTAAGTGTCCTCCCAGGTCACCAGATCTGACGCCGTGAGATTTTTATCTACGGGGGTTCATAAAAGACCAGGTGTATGTGCCTCCTAAACCTGCTTCTCTTTAAGATCATCGAGAACAAATTGTTACAACAGTGAATTCAATCACCAGCGACCAGTTAATTAGTGCGTTTCAAGAAAGGGTCTATTGATTGTAGATGTGTTGCGCCACAAATGGGGCTCGTGTTGAATGTACAAAATAAAACTTTGGATTTTTCTCTATCCAGTTACATGTCTTGCGTCTCTATCTATTGCTGTTCATTAATGGTGGATATTTTAAATCTGCTCCTTCTTTTTGAATCACCCTGTACAGAAAACATAGGAAATTGATACGTTTGCCTTTCAATCATATTTGACTTAAAGGTAAATTTCGTTGCAATGAGAGAGAGAAATTACAGAACTTACATCGGACCTCTTTAACTCTGACGTCTAGATAACCCGGACCAGTTTTGAAAAAAAAATGTTGTTTAGCGTAGTAGATGAAGTTTTGTTTTACAGACGATAAATAGCTATATTCACAAGATATATTTCTCAAATTCACTTGCCAGCGGACGAGTTCTTTGCCCTCAACCCAGCTGCCAACCCTCTCTTCCTTTCTTCCGGACCGGTAGCGGTAGCTCAGTACATGTCACTGCACTGATATCACTGAAGCGCCTCTGACCGGGAAGTCCTAGGTTCGAGTCCTGACGGCGGCAGGATTTTCGACACTAGCTTTTCAGGTAGGTCGAATTCAGTCGCTGTCTGGAGGAGAATTCTAGCGGCCGGCTGCTCTGATCGGTAGTTTTCCGTGGTTTCTCCGATTAACACCAGGCGAATGCCGGAGCAGGACCCTAACAAACGGGCCACGGACCGCGCGCGATCTGTCCTTCCTCTTCCTTGTCCTATCCTTCCCCTTACACACACACTTACACTAACATGCACTACACTACCACATATTCCGGGAGACCGGTCGGGAGCTTAAAGCTTGTCCCGGCTGGGGCGGTTCCCCGCTGGTGGGAGAATCGTGGTTAGGGGGAAACCCCACTAGCCGACGGTAGGTCGGTGCCGGATCTCGCCATCCAGCGGGGGAAGATCACCGCCATCTCCCGAGAAAAAACATGCTCTACACTAACGGGAATAATGACCGAAGCAGTTGACGCGCCCAGAAACACGAAAAAATCAATCAATCAACCTTTCTTCCGACTTTCAGCAACGGGCTCCTCGTAGAGGGGATAGGGAGAAAGTGGCCTTGGTGATGCCCTGGGTATTGTTAGGGCCACCGACTAGTTTGTACGGATGCCCGTTGATCCGGGTTATCGAGTTCTACTATAGTTCAATGTATTGTATGTAAATTATAGACACATCGAATAAACTCATTATATTTGTTACTGTAATAATGAAATGCAGTCACATCTTTGTAGAGCAAGCTATGTTTTGAGATAATATAATTTTTGTGGCAGAACAATACTTTTCTATCTTTTTAATTTGCCCTTAATAAAATACAGGCGGGTTAGGTGCAGAAGGCTAAGATACCATTATCAATAAATTAATGATTATCCCAGTGTTTGCAGGCGTCATCGTGATAGTTGTGTGGGCAGAGTGAGCACTGCGAGAAACATCATGGAGAAGATTGTCCATAATATCATTTTCTTTTTTATTAAAAGTGCTGCAAAGAAAAGTACATGGTATTATAAACAAAGAAATCAGACATAGTTTTTTAATATGCTTCGAGGTCACATCTTGATATATAATTTTTGTTCGGTTTGGCGAAATACGCTCCATCATATTTTTCAAGTTTAAACATTTGTTAAATATAAAAACACACACTATGTTTCTGTTAAAGTCAAACAAAAAATAGATCGTCCAATACTAGTTTAAAAAATTACTCTCAGCAAATTACACGAGACATTTTTTTTTAAATTTCAGACCTTTTCTGATATCAATCACAACAACAGATGGTTGTGAGTGTGCAGCCATGCACATAAAAGACCTCAATGTGCTTTGAAGAAAAGTTCTCAGAATCACGGGCCGGATACAAGAGAAAAGATGAGAATAAATCGAGATATATCTAAGAAACGCGAGTATAATTTAGAGTGGCTTTAGAAAACACTATGAAATTACAAATTAGCCAGATTAAGATGGTTGAGGCATTCAAGTAAGCGACAAACTCCAGAGAATGGTGTTGACCTTTACTTAACACACCCATTGAGAGAAAAGCGCCTGCATCGTTAACGAGTTCCAAGTTGGAGAAGAGGGTATTGGTCCTGAATCAATGGAAATATTTTCCAAAAAATGCTAAAGTACACCTTCGGATTGTGCCTAGAAGAGAAATAATAAATAGACAGTATATGATAGTATTTGAAAAATGTAAAATAACAATTTTTCTGAGTTTTTAGTGAGACGTAGAGTTAATGCATAGTATAGAATAGTTTTCAAAGGAACATGCCCCTAAAACTCTGTGAACGGTTAAACCTGGTGATATGTGAACGTAAGTATGTATCCGATCACCTTATTACATAATTTGATTGATCGTATTATCGTTATTTTGTTATTTTCTGTAAAATTATGTTATTTTCTGTAAAATATTTCTTTTTATTTCTGTTTATAGGTAATTTTTACCTAAGATATTGTAGTTATATATTCGTTCGAAAAAAACGTAAACAAAACTCGAAATTGTGTGAGATCTTGGATTTTCATACCATATTTTCCTAAAATTTATCACATTGGCACGTTCTATCCATAGTCTTCAACATTAAGACCAAATTGCGTCGAATCAAGTATTCATAAATCGTTATGATTGCGCGCTATATCCTGTAGATGAATGTTTTTGTTACTAGCTGGTTTAATGAGTGAACTCGATTTCCAGTGGAGAAAAACTCTGCCCTTGGCTAATATTCCGTTCAAAGGGGTTATTGATTTTACGCAACATTTTCATATTTTGAGGTTTCAGTTTTCATGTTACTAAAATTGGAAGTGTTTTTGCAAACAGAAACCAATCTCTTGTCAATATAGGGAGTCAATAGTATCGCCATATCAAGCATCATTTCCTTTATTTACATAATATTAAGCATGAATGTTTAAATTAGGTTCTTTGAAAAAGCCCGATTTATGTTAAAAGTAGAAAGTAAGTTGAAAATCAAACGTATTATTTTTATAAAATTATGTTTAAAATTATTTATTAAAATATTTAAAAGAACTGTAAGTAAAGTTTTTCAGTATATTAAATAATGTGAAAGGAGAAGTAATAAAGCTGCTCAAGGAAAAGATCATGCGCGATTACATTCGATTTCTTAAAACCGTATTAAAAGGTGAAGTGCAACGTAAAATGCCAAGCATCTCTACAACAGTTTGTTATGGTTTTTCCTATTAATGTATATAAAATTATGCATATGGGCTGAAAAGTGCGAGAAGCTAAAATATATCCATATATGGTATAGAATTTGATTTACTGACTCTTTCAAACTAGTAGTTCGAAATACCCTTCAGATTTTAACTATTTTTATCATGTTTGTAAAAGAATAATAATGTTTGCACTAATAAAGTAGAAGTTACCCTAATACACATACAGATGTATGCACTCGTATGCACTTGCATACGTATGCCTCAACCTTCCTCGTCCCCACAGTTTCCAACACACACATAATCGCGTTTCAACGAAACATCTCAAACTTTTCTTCCGTATTGTGAAAGACGTTTTCATCTGCCCACCTGCAGCATTTTAATATTCAATGAACAGAAATGCAGTAAAACGTGCTCCTGTGTTGGCTGGCCATTCCGCATCGTAAATTATGCAACTCTGTCTACAGCAATACTCGGTGACGAGCTCTGCTCTCGCTTTCACAATACAAAAGAGAGGAACCTAAAGGACGTTTTCAAGAGAAGAATCTCTTTCAGAGTGCCGAATGAAAGGCGCGTTGTGTTTTGAACAACGGGCTGAAAGCTGTCTCTTCCTTGCAATGCCGCTGGCTTCCAGATTGCCTCGGGAATGTACAGCGCACCCACTGCCGCCCCTGAATGCTCGCGTTTGCAGCCATGCATTCCAGCCGTTCACGCCGAATGAAATGAATATTCTAGCATATGCGTTCATGTATTCAATGACCAAAGCATGTTCGTTGTCAGGTTTCCTCTGCGCCTTCTAGATTCCCCAGTCTTCCATTTTACCTGTATGCTGTCATCATTTATCCCATACTTATTCTCATTCTCAACTCGTCATATATATATCTAACAAATGTCCAATAATAGAATATTCAAGTGTCAGAAATCATTTAACAAAATAGACTGTTCGATCGGAGCTGCACTTAAGATTGCTGTTGAGATTCTTTATTCTCATTTCCTAGAGTCACTTGAATTCCTTCAATAGGTTCATTATACTAACACTTGTTAACATGTTGATTCACCCCATTTAATGTGCAGCAGTGAGTTCTGAATTATTTATAATGGTCTAACCTGAAATCTTAACGTTTGCTACAACAGTCAAACGTATGAAATTATTACTCACAAATATTATGTTATACGTGTTTTCTTCAGTACATTTTTTTCTTCACTGATTTTTATTCTGCACGTAGGTATTATAATTTTCAGTATTGAAGTTTCATTCTTATTTATTTCTCGATTGCTTCAAGAAAGATGGCACTGATTCCTTTTAGTTTTCGGGGGATTTCTTTTGCTGAATCCATTTTGAATTATTACGAATCAATTTTCTTTGTAAAAAAAATTAAATAATATAGTGATATTAATATTTGTAATGAAAAAAATGTTTATTAAAAACTTAATGAAATGATCAGAAACAAATTACAAAAATGAATTATAAAATTGTTGATGAATCTCTACATTACATAATAAAATATATAATTAGTAATTAATATACGTTCCATAGTTATTAACTATGAAGCTATATATTGTTGAAAATTAATTACGTATGTAGTATATTTTACAAATTCCAGAGTTTCAAATCTAAAAAAAGAGCGGAAAATAAAAAAAAAACTATTATACCTCGGAAATATACATTTCGAAGACCCTCAATTTTAAAATCGCCGGTCGGGCTATTCCTGGGTTGCGAAGTTGGTTGTTCTAGTAGATACCAGGCACACCCACTGTACTGAGCATTTAGCTCGACTCACAACGCTGACCCCATAATATCTCCTGTGCGTACTTCTCTCAGAAAGAGTGTAGCGTTGAGGAAGACCGGCTACTTGTGATGTTTAGAGTACCGACAATAAACAATATCAAGATGAGATGCAATTTTCTACTTGCAAAGATTCTCACAAACATCAGGATGAACAATAATTTCTTTTGGACCATTTCTCTCCGAAATTGTTAGATATGCTAAGCATATTTATTTATACAATTTCCTACAAAACTTACAAATTCATCACTGCCAACTGGCAATAAAGAATACGCAGTCTGCAATTTACGCGTGAGGTTAAGATCCTGCAACGCAGTTTAGAAATGGAGGTATCACTAAAATAGCTCGATATCAGTAAAATATCCCGGAAAATGTGAGATTCGATGACATTGTTAACTAAATTCTGCTTTTATGCTACTTATCAGGCAGATCTTGCAAGTTGTGGTGAAGGGAATACGTTATATTCGCCACATGTCGCTGTTACCCCCAAGTATGGAAAGTGAACTATGCCCAGGAACGGAGGACAGATAGCTGGCCAGCAAAGTCGGACTATCGACCAAAAATGCCAAATATATACATACGTGGTATATATAGAAGGTAAGAACATAAAAATGGAGAACATATTTTTGCAGCTGTGCATTGACCGTATGGTCACACTGATGTACACTCCGTTTGGCGAGCGCTGCAGCCGGCTCTCGCCCGCGCCATTGCGGCCACAGCATCCGGCGGAAGGAGGCTCACGCGTCGGGACAGTTGGGCATGTGCTGGACGCTGCGCGGCCCGCCCGGTCCGGCACGGCACGGCCCAGCCCGGCACGGCACGGCGCAGCGCGCCTTGCTCGCCACAACCGCAGCCAGGTCAGGGGGCCCAAACTGAATTCGAGGCCCGAGAATGGGACACAGGCACGCACGGCGCGCGCCACCACGCTCCGACAGGCAGCAGGCATGCGCCATCCCACCCACCGCCCCTCTCTCACCCACCCACCCACCGCCCCTCTCTCACCCACACACCGCCCCTCTCCCAGCTCTTGTGGTGTGTCGACCTGGATGGCCGAGGTGGCTAAGAGCGAGTACCGACTCAGCGCTTCGGTCCGAAGGGTCGCGGGTTCGAGTCCCGCCTTGGGCATGGCTGTTTGTCCCTTGACCTTGTACGTATGTGTTGTCGCGGAGGGCCTCGCGTTCTGCTGACCCCAGATCAGAGGAGCCCGCAAGTGTGTTGGTGTCTAGTGTATGGTCGAATATGCGTCCCTACGTGGCGTAAAGGGTAACCGGCTGTCGGCTGGATAAAAGCCCTAGATAAAAAAACTCTTGTGGTGTAAATTACGCTTAGTTTCTAATTATTTGAGAAAAAACTAATAATATGTTTTTTTCAAAACCTGCCTGCGTAAGTGCTTGGAAACCGAAAAACAAATGTTTTTCAGCAGCAGACGTGATGCAAGTGGCGGATGACTCTGAGTGTAGTCCTTTATACGAGCATTCTGAAGTAGTTTACCACTGGTTCATTTGGCTGCAGCTCTTAGCGGAGAAATAAGATAGGTCCGATTATTCCATAATACCTGAACTCTCTCTATTACAAAATTTAATTACTAGAAGGAAACACGTGGGTTAGTTCGCACCAGTTTTTAGTTTTCAATATTACATTTTCTGTTAAGTTTTCACAGTTTTGAGTATATCCAGGGATAATAAATTTATTTGGCGATCATATGATATTTTTTATGCTTATGTCTGACTGTCGACATTTTAATCGTTCAGTTATCAAGACAAGATGTGCCAAGGAACCTCACTTTGGGGTTGATTGGCACAGGCTTTGTGATAGGTTGGTATACGACGTCCGTGAGAACGTAGAGCAATAAATCATTGTCAGAATGAATCATTTTTCAATGTTTTATTTACACAAATAAATGCAAACAGGTTTATCATCATTTAATCTTGCATAACAGCATCACATCGGCCGACCTGAATGGCCGAGTTGGCTAAGAGCGTGTACCGACCCAGCGCTTCAGTCCGAAGGGTCACGGATTCGCGTTCGCCTGGAGCATGGTTGGTTGTCCCTTGTCTCACGTGTCTGTGTTGTCATGGAGGGCCTCGCGTCCTGTTGATCTCAGATCGGAGGAGCCCGCAAGTGTGTTGGTGTCTAGTCTATGGTCCAACATGCGTTCCATCAGAACGCAAAGGATAACCGGCTATTCGCTGGATAAAAGCCCTAGGTGATAAAAGCATCACATCGGCAACAACAGCAGTCTTGATAGTTTCAAAATTAAGAATTTCAAAATCAGTCGTAAATTTATTAATAAATCTTTAACTTCATTATAATAAAAAATGCTTCTTGTTTGGTTTGGAACGTTCAGTATGTAATATCTTTTAACTATAAAGATATTACATACTGAACTTTAATTTTCAACAGACGGGCAAAGTAAAGTTGCAAATTGAAGCTACAAAGGAAGAAAAATAAATCTTTAAAATAGGAAATGATAACTCTTTAGAAAATAAAACATTGGTTGATAACAAAAGTTATAACCCTTTCTTGTCCCCTAAGTATTAGTCGTTATCGTAAGAGAACGACACTGGGGGACCTTTCATCCAGAGACGGGTTCCCGACCGTCACTACCCCGAAGAACGGCGCGTTCTTTTTTATTTTACGTCAAAAATAGTTAAAAACTGTGTGTGGCGTGCTACAGGGAGAAGTGAATTCTGTGCACGTTTTCATAATTGTGTGATTATCCCTACCCTAAGCCGTATACTACTTCAATTTTTAATAGAGAAAGAAATGAGAGTTTTTTGCAAGAATTGTTAACAAAATATTTGTTCCGATGTAATAAAATCTATTTTCAAGGGTAAATCATCTGTAAATTTGAGCTCTTATTCCTCATCATGTCCTTTGTGAAGGAATAATTCTTCCTGCCGCGACAACATGAACGATAATTCGAATAACTATATTTCCCACTGAATTCTAGAAGATGTGCATAGTTTATGAAGTTACATTTATGTCCAGAAGCAAAACAATGGTCCATCTCAGCATTTGTTCAAAGGAATAGGGAAACTGGACGAAAAACCTGATCGAGTTAGGGGTCATTGTCCCAGAAGCTTCAGTACACTACTTGTAACAGGTTGTTTAGAATTATACAGTCCAAATGGTAAATAATACATTAAATGTCACTCTTAAAATTAACGTTACTTTCCCTTTGATGATGTGTATAGTCTCTTGTTGGCTACCACACGATATATGTAATCGACCTCGTACAAGTATGTGCCGCCTGGTGTCATCGCACGGACTCGAGCGGCTGCAGAACCCACATAGTGAACCCATTGCTTTGCCGTGCAGTGGGCCGAAATAGGGGAGCATGGTACAACACCTAACTACTCGCAGAAATACCGCGTAAAGTTTGTTCTTTGTGGAAAGACATTAACTACTTTTGTAATGTCAAAAATGACATGAAATTTTAATTTATCAAAATGTCATGTAGTGTGGTAACGACACAAGTAATGGTCACTGCGTTGGTAGTGGCCTTTTCAAGTACAAACTTTTAAAAGTATTTGAACCTCTGGCTTTAAATTGCAGAATGTAAAGCTTACGCCTTCTAGTGATGAGGATTCGAAGACACCAAAGTCTTTTCCCTCTTTTATATTAAAAGAATAAATTGAAAATATTTTAATATTAGCTTTGCAGTAATATAAGATTATATTGCAAGAATATTGATTGACCATTTCTGAGTCGAAAATATGACAACTAGAAACATTTCACCGTTTTTAAGAGACCCTACTAGAACAAAATGTGTTTGGAATTAAAATAATTCAAAACGGTACAAGTTAAAAATTTGTCATTTTTAGGCAAGGGCTATACAAGGCCAATATTTAAATTATTATATTACCAGGTTAATAATCACAATTTTTCATTTACGATACAATGTCGCGCTTGTTCATAATTAAAACATTTCTCATAAATGAATAAGTTTATGATTTTACCCCTTCTATCTGCATTTATCGTCTCCTATATTATTTCAGTAGTATACATTCCTTTCGCAGCTCTCACACGCTACCAATTTTTATAAATAAGGCCTCTAAAGAAAGATAATTTTAGGAAGACCTGATGAATTGCACTTTGACTTTAAAAATATGAAGGATTTGTATAAAAACTCATTTAAATATTCATGCCAAATGCAACCCGCAATACTCAGTCTATTTTTTAAATATATATCGTTAAATAACTCCTCAGCAAAGCGTTTTAGGACCTTAAAAACTAATTTTTGAGGCCAAGGCCTCAAAGAAACGTTCCCCACACGGTAGTCTACAGGATGAAATCTTGAACATTCTATTAAATTTTTGCTGATTCGACGCTTCTCGATTCTGCCCCACCTGTCCTGAGCTTGTAGAATCTGCAACTGAATGTGAAATTAAACTAATTTACAAGGATATACCTCTGTGCTCGGTAGTAACGTTAAATAAGAATAGTTTGTATGGACAATGATATATTAAATTGTTATCAATTACAAGGAGACATATAACAAGTGACGGAGGATCAGAGGGTCATGGAGAAAAGATGTTACAGGCTTAATATGGAAATGGCAAAATAGAGAAGAGGGCGGGGTTTACTATGCGAGAGGTCTCGCACGGGTACGCCAGTTTTGAATATTTGGCAAACTATGACATATTACTACTGCTTTGTAGTTATTTTGAAGCATTGGATATCTTTTCGTGAACATTATTACATATTGCATCAGCGAAAGGGATTAATTCAAAATAATATGAAACATTTCAATCAAAAAATTACCCTTAATTTATTTTCATACAACCTGCGTATACTCAATGGATACCTATATGTTGACTTGAGAGATTCTTCTGATATCTCACGATGCAGAATTTATGAATTAACAATTAATTGAGAAAACATGCTCACAAAGGAGTCTCCCCAACTCATGAAACAAAATATAATTTCTGGAATTACCTCCGCGTTAAATATAATTAAAAATTCTGGTATATTATAAAGTAATTCAATCCATCGTATTCTCAACTTTCATATTCCTATAAAAATTCCATACAATAAATGTTATTGATTTTACCGCACACTCTCTGCTTGCCTGTTAAAGTGGAAGAACTCTTAAATTTGAATTCCAAGAATTCTTTTTGAAAGAGAGAGAACCTATTAATTCTATTATCTTTACGGAAAGATTTTAAGAAAGATAAATGCAATTTACGTTTCTCTAAAAGCATTGAACTTTAGGAAAATTCGGCTGATTGTTGAATGTATAATTCATTTGTAACTCCACTTTTTGAATTCAATTTACGTGATGCAGATTCAACTTCTAAAGATATAAATGTACGTGTAGTCTAAGATTGATTATTTCGTTTTTCTGAGCGTGTCAAATTCTGTGGCCATTTGTCACTAAGTGTAGTGCATTTTTTTTACCAAGGGAAGTGGCGGTGTTCTTTCCCCCTGGTTGGTGACATCCGATACCGACCTACACGTTGACTTGATGTGGATTTCCCCATCTAGGTATCTCGCACTTTCCCTCCCCCAGTCGGGTCAAGCCCTAAGCTCCAAATATGTATAGTAGTGTAGTGCATGTACGAGTAAAAGTATATAAGGAGAAGAGGACTGCAGAAGGATGAGGAAGGAAAGTTCGCATGCTGTCTGTGGCCCTTTTTTTAAGAGACATGGTATCCTGGACATTACCCTGGTATTAATCGTAGAAATCACGGAAAAGTACTTATCAGAGCAGCTGGCCTCTAGAATTCTCCAGACAGCGGTTGAATTCGTCCTCGCTATTTAAACATGAATCCTACGACCTCCTGGTCAGGTGAACTGCAGTGATTAGTAGATGACCTGAGCCACCTCAGCCATTGGAGACTAAGATTTTCTAGCGCAATCGGATGAGTAATTTGCTTCCGTTTATTTGGGATGAAATCTTCGAATTGAACATGTGCTGATGTAAACATTAAAGTAATTTGAAAAGACCATTAAAGCACCGTTTGCCACGAGACTGTCTCCCACTTCATCCCTTCACATGTGGTCTGCCGTTTCCTATATTTTTGCATTATCGTATGTTGATCTTCAATTATTTTTACTAACTATATCTCCTTTCCTCTATTTTTTTACTTCCCTGTCTGTCTCCTCCCCTTCTATCAGTCTCTCCTTTTTTCTACCCCAGTCTTTCTCTAATCTCTGACTTATCTCTCTACATGCGTTTTACTTCCTTTTTAGGCAATGTTTCTCTGACATTTCATTACATTACTCGCGTCAAGTTTCTTTCTTTTTCAATCACGACGGTCGTGAACGAATGTCTTCATTAACTTCACCCCTTACCGATGTCTAGATCTTAGCTCTCCCCTTGTCATTGAATTTTGTTACTCTTTTTTTTAATTCCTTTTTCTTTCTGCCCCTGGATATTCATGGCATCCGTTTCATCGCCACGCTTACGGTATTTCTGAGCTCTCTTTCCGTAGACGCATTTTCGTAGCTGAACATTGAAACTTCAGCTGACCTAATCATTAGACTATTCAATTATGCTAATGTTTAATATGGTCACTATCTGTCAAGCTTATCAGAAAATCAAGTTTAGAAGAAATAGAAATCAGGTCTTAATTTTTCTTATTTAATAAGGAAATTTGACCACATAACGCCTTCATTCCTTGATTCAAGAAGGCCAAACATGCGCTGTCGGCGGCTTTTACATTATGCATTGATATTAATTGTTTTATTAATATCTTACTTCATCGTAATTACGTTATAATATTAAATTATGTAATGAATCATTCTCTCGTTCGTTATTTACTCGGTCGTCTTTAGTTACCAGTTAAAGAGATATTTTCTTTAATGTAAGTACCGGTAGCGGTAGCTCAGTACATCAACTGATGTCACTGCAGCGCCTCTAACCGGGAGGTCCTAGGTTCGAGTCCTGACGGCGGCAGGATTTTCGACACTAGCTTTTCAGCTAGGTCGAATTCAGCTGCTGTCTGGAGGAGAATTCTAGCGGCCGGCCGCTCGATCGTAGTTTTCCGTGGTTTCTCCGATCAACACCAGGCGAATGCCGGAGCAGTACCGTACCAAACGGGCCACGGACCGCGCGCGATCTGTCCTTCCTCTTCCTTGTCCTATCCTCTCCCCTTACACAACCACACTTACACTAACATGCACTACACTACCACATATTCCGGGAGATCGGTCGGGAGCTCTAAAGCTTGTCCCGACTGGGGCGGTGCCCCGTTGGTAGAAGAGTCCTGGTTAGGGAGAAACCCCACTAGCCGACGGTAGGTTGGTGCCGGATCTCGCCATCCAGCGGGGGAAGAGAAAAAACATGCAGTACACTAACGGGACTAATGACCACAGTAGTTGACGCGCCCGGAAACACGAAAAAATAAATCAATCAATCAATTTAATGTAAGTGATACACTGCGTGTTATATATCTAAGAATGTTACTCAGAAGCTGTATTTATTGCTGTATTTTTAGTATATGTAGCTCCCTCACCGCAACTGAAGGAGGACTTGGACCGAGTCACGACGGTCGCAGATTTTCGACTCTCTCATATCGTACCTTACTGTCACTGCTTAGAGGACAATTCTTGATGTCCGATGTTCTCGTTACTCGTTTCCGACGTTTTCTTCTATCAATTCCCCACGACTGTCACAACAGTTACGGGGCACGATACGCGCGCAATACGACCTTCCCCAGCCTTACTCCATTCTCCATGGACAGGCACTTACCAGAATCCACATCCCTAAATGATCTTGCGCACCTCGATTGATTGATAATTTCGTGTTTCCGAGCGCGTCAACTGCTATGGTCATTAGTACCGTAAGTATAGTTAATGTTTTATCACTGGAGTTGGCACTTCTGGTGGAGGTAACGGAAGGTGGCGATCTACAAGTTGTCGTGCAAGATTATCCCCAACCAGGTATCTCCCATTACTGGGACATCGCTCCAGCCGGGAGAAGCTCTAAGCTCTCGAGTGGTGTCGCAACAACTGTGCTAGTGTAATTCGTGCAAGTATAAGTGTGTGTAAGTATAAGGGTGAGGATATGACAAGGAAGAGAAAGGAAAGATCGTGCGCGGTTCATGGTCCGTTTGTTAGTGAACGGTTTCGGCATTCGCCTGGTGTTGATCGGAGAAACAACAGAAAACTGCCGATCAGAGCATCCGGTCGCTAGAATTTTTCTCGAGACAGCTGCTTAATTCGACCTAGCTATCTAACTGGTGTCGAAATATCTGCCGCCGTCGGGATTCGAACCCTAAAACCTCGCTGTCAGAGGCGCTACACTGACATCTGTTGACGCCCTGAGCCAACTTAACCGTTCGTATCTCGGTGACCGACTTTAGCTTCAACTCCCAAAGCGCGGATTTGATCCCGGCTGAGATGTATGGATTTTCGAAAGTAGAAAAATCTACAGTGGACACACATTACTGGCGGCATGGAAAAGAATCCTGGCTAAATGCCCGGCAAAATTAAATCCTCTGACAATGCGTGTCCTAATCAGATCCCATATTCGCTTAGCCGTAGAACGCCAAAAGTAATGGATAAAAAAATATTGTTACCAATGTTGGTGCGCACCCTGGCAGCTAATATGAGAGTCAAACTTTTCTGGCAACCCTGGTAACCTACAGGCGCCAACTTTAAAATTTCGAGCAAACCCGCACATATCTGAGGACCTACCAGCGAATTAAACTCCAAAAGCTCCACTACTACAATCACACAAACATTTCTATATAACTCATCATGGAAATAAACCAGTGGAGCTTAACAGCACATGCATTCTCGGATTATTTTTACCTTTCTTCAGACAAAAAATGCATCTTTATGGTGCAGCCAGCATTGCAATATTCTTTCCTACGTAAATAATACGTAGTACGCCGAAAAAGTAAAGATATATATATATATATATATATATATATATATATATATATATATATATATATATATATATATATATATCTGTAGTACTTCGAGAGATCGGCAAAGCCGCAAATTGCACTGTCAGTGGAGGGAGGACATTTTATATTAAGGGCGTACTGCAGGCACGAAAGGTTGCACTGTAGGCCGAAAGTGACTTGGCGTTTCAAATGAAACCAGTTTGTCGGAGTTGGTACATTTCAGACAAGTACACTATACGTGGTATTTATAACAATGATTGGGATATTGAGTTCAACATATTTAAAGATTTTCTACAATAATAGCGAAATCTAAAGCGAAAAACCGAAGGTATTCGTAATAGCAAAATTAAATATTTGGGGGTTAGGGCCTCACAAACAGTTCAGCCTGAGCAGAATTGCCGCTTGAGTGGTCAATCCGATGGGAGTCACTCTGGCTAATACATCACATGAGAAGTTGTTCGTATCATGGGAATGGATATTCGTGAGAGGAATGTTTTAATCAGAGTGAACCTTCATTGTTCTTTAATTATGAAATGTGAGTGATGATTCTATCATACTATTGATTGTTAGGACATCAAAACCTAACAATAAGGGTACTTTTGTTGTTCAAAATATGGCCTCGTATCTAGAGTGGTCCACCGATGAGATTGGCTGATAGAAACATCGGGGGCATCCGTCTCTGACCGGGAGGTCTTATGGTTCGAGTCTTGACGGTAGCAAAATATCGACAAATTGTCTAAATCGAACTGAGCCGCTGTCTGGAGGAGAAATCTAACGGCCGGCTGCTCTAATTTGTAGTTTTTCGTATATTCTCCGATTAAGAGTCAAATACCGAAGCAGTACCTTAAGCAACAGGCTTCGGAGCGAGCACGATCTTCTTTCCTCAGTCTGTCCCCTTTTTCCGCTTACACACATGTCGAGACACGTGCACAATTCATGTATTTCACCTGCCCGGTAACATGGTTTGTTCACTCACCACGTAGTAATACATGTCGGGATACCAGATTAGAGTTTCGAGCTTGTCCTGGCTGGGGGCGGAGCCCCGCTGACGGAGGTAACGAAGGGAAAAACCCCGCAAGCTGATCTATATTTCGGCGCCTTATCACAAGTTTAACGGGCGAAAAACTCTCTATCACCATGGATAAAACATTCACTACACTTACTCGACTGATGAACATTGCGGTTAACGCAATCGTAAACACACAATCAATCAGTCCAGGGTAGATTGTTGACTCTGCGTGTTCCCACAAGCATTGGCAGGAATATCTCCGCGCGCACTGGCCACAGCTCCCGCGGCGGAGCGAAGTTCGGGCAGGGGAAGAGCCCACGCCAGCGCGCCGCCAGGGGGGGCGGGGGCAGGCGAGGACCTGGCGGCCTGGGCCGGGCTGCGTGAGGCCGTGGGACGCGGCTCAGGGCCCAAGCAGGAGCAGGAGGCGGAGGCGGAGGTGGAGGTGGGCGGGAGGGGCCGGGGGCGTCGACGGAGGAGGAGCGCTCCCGCTGCGAGGTCGCTGGCCGCAGGAAGCCCTTGAGAGCGCAATCTCCGGCCCCTCCCCTCGACTCCACCCTCCCGCCCCGCCGAGACTCCTGTAATTATGCCCGCGGACAGCGGCGGAGACGACGGAGGCGGCGAAGGCGAAGGCGGCCCGCGAAGCGGTGGCGCGGCGCGGCGCGGCGCGGCGCGGCGGGGCAGGGCGGGGCGGGGTGAGGAGCGGCGGCTCCGGCGAAGGGCGGGGGTGGCGTGGGGATCCGCGCGCCCCTCCGCCTGACATTTCGTGCCGCAGAAAGGTCGCTTCGCTCGTGCGCTGCCGATTAATTACTGCATGTGCCCGGTGGCTGAGCAGCCCGCTGTAGTACGGCCACTCCTGTGACGGATTGGAAGCCAGGAAAGTCGCCTTCGTTAATGACTGCCAGCAATGTTCGTTGCGAGACCCTACGTAGTGAGCATCGCCAATGCTCCGCCCCTCATGATTCAATACACCCATCTTCTCTGCACGTCTTAGCGGAACGCTGTCAATCTAAAATTAGCAATCCTGCCTGTGTTGTCCGCTATCCCCGCCGTCTCAGCCTTTCTCGAAGTCTTCGCCATTCTAACCGTCCTCGCCTTCCCTGCCGTACCTGCAGTCTTCGCTGTCCTCGCTATCCTCAGTTTCCCCGCCGCCCCCGCCGCCCCCGCCGCCCCCGCCGCCCCGCCGCCCCGCCGCCCCGCCGCCCCGCCGCCCCCGCCGCCCCGCCGCCCCCGCCGCCCCCGCCGCCCCCGCCGCCCCCGCCGCCCCGCGCCGCCGCCCGCCGCCCCCGCCGCCCCCGCCGCCGCCCGCCGCCCCGCCGTCCCCGCCGTCCCCGCCGTCCCCGCCGTCCCGCCGCCGTCCCCGCCGTCCCGCCCCCCCGCCGCCCCCGCCGCCCCCGCCGCCCCCGCCGTCCCCGCCGCCCCCGCCGTCCCCGCCGTCCCCGCCGTCCCCGCCGTCCCCGCCGTCCCCGCCGTCCCCGCCGTCCCCGCCGTCCCCGCCGTCCCCGCCGTCCCCGCCGTCCCCGCCGTCCCCGCCGTCCCCGCCGTCCCCGCCGTCCCCACCGTCCCCACCGTCCCCGCCGTCCCCGCCGTCTATAGGCCGTGCGCCGGGTGTCGACTAGCGAGCGACGCGACGGGATAAATAGAAATGGAAATTCGAGCGATCCGCGAGGAGCTCACTGCGGCCTCGTGCGCCCGTCCTCGTCGCTGCGCCGTCCTCGGCCGACTTGGCGAAAGCGAAGGACCGCCGCGCCGTCCCGAGGAGAAGGAACGACGAAATGAGAACAATGAGCGTGACGGCGGCGACGGTGGGGACGGGGTCAGAGCTGGCGGTGAGCGCGGGAAGATCGCCTAAGGTCGCATGTCGCATACGATGGTGTCAAAGGGGTTGATGAGGATGGGGACGATGAAGTAGGCTGTGAGAGCGGTGAGGATGGGCGAAAATCATGAGAGATCTGAATGAATGGAATAGAGATAGAATGGAACAGATAAGAGTTTGGCGGCTATTGAGTGAGAATGGTGGAAAACGCAGAATGGAGAAACACAGCGGGACCACAAGATCTTTGAAGATGCTATAGGCTGACACTTCGCGAAGAATACATGGTAGAAGCTGGAAAGGATTGTTACATCACGTAGATTATTAAAATTTTGAACCATGCGTTGGAATTTAGTAATACGTTCTGAAATGTGAAACCTTATTCGTAAAAAGGTATAAGAAATTACTCCTTTTCTTTACCAAGCTGGCAAAGACTATGTGTTACTGTCGAACTATGAGAAAAACAATGCGGTAGCATATTACATTTCTGTTAAATCAGGAGTGAAGAGTGAAGGAATGTAGAAATACTTATGAAATGTATTTATTCTTAATCTTTAATATGTTTATGATGCAGAGTTTAGAAATTCATTTCCGCGGTTAAGTTATACCCGGCCTACAGTAATTCGTAATTTGAGTACAAACACCATAGATTTTTAATTTTGACAGACTTTTCAATTGTAAAAATATTTATACGTGAAACATGTCTCAATTATAATCCACGTTTTTAAAACGCGTTAACAGAAATACCGATGTACTCTTGGTTTCGATAAAAAAATGACCCGAAAATGTTCTGAAAAAATTCAAGTACGCTGGGGTACGGATTATACGTAATGTCTGCAAATGTGTGTATTTATCTTTTTACATTTTATATATGAGGGTAAGTCGAAAAAGTTCAAACCTTCCCAAAATAACATGCGGCATGTATGGCATACTTAAATGCCTTGTTCTCAGATATGATTATACATACTTCTCAAATCTTGTCGCAGTCAAATCTTCAAACGTGTTGACATTCGAAAGCTACAGAATGGTATATCTCAGGCTACAAATGTGCTTCTGTCGCACCCAGACTTAAACCTCCTGTAGTAATTCACTGCGGTAGACTAACGTCTTAGTTTAAGCCTCGCCACGATTACCTCGATGCTTTCCTAGCTCGGACTCCACGCAGTGGAGTGGACCCGACGCAGCTTAACGGAAGCGACCAGACGGCAGCTAGTGTTTCCAGCGCGGCCAGGGCGCTGGCACGGGGTAAATAGAAATGGAAATTCGAGCCGATCCGGCGCGGAGCCTCGATTGCTCCTCGCGCTCTGCTCGGCAGCCGACAGTGGGGCCGCGGCGCGGGAAGGGAGCGGGAGCGGGGACGGGGTGGGGACGACGAGGGCGGCGAGGACGGCGAGGACGGCGAGGCGCGGGGCGGGCGCGGGCAGGAAAAAAAGCAAAGTGGAAGAGAAAGGAGGCAGCCCGCGCCGGGGTGCCGGAGAGGCGAGGCGGGCCATAAAAATCAGATATGGGCGCCATAACGGGCACACTTGGCGCGCGTTACCTGTCGTTGCCAAGCGCGCCGAAGCGCGCCCCGCCCCTCGTGCAGCTGACGGACGGAGACGCCGCCGCCGCCCCCGCCGCTGCCCCCGCCCCCGCCCCCGCCGCCTTCGCCTCCACCCTGCCCCTTCCTTCCCCGCTCCCTTCTCTGCACCTTCCCTCCGCGGTCCCCGCCCGTGCGGAGCTCTCCCTTCGGTTCTTGGGCGGCCGGGGGCCCGGGCGGCGGGCCAGCAGGCTCGCAGCCGCCCCGCCCCCTCTCTCCTCCACAGCCCCGCCGCCGCCACCCCGCTCCAGCCTCTCGCGTCGTCCGGGATTTAGTGCGGCTACTGTTTAGCCTCCTACGCAGTCCCCGCGCCCCGCCCAGCCCCGTCTCCCTTCTTACCCCGCGTCCGCCTCCAGCCGCCCTGCCCTGCCGCCCCTCACCGCAAGCGCCGCTCTTAAGATTTAATCGTCTGGCGAGCGTGAAGCCACGCCCCGCGCCGTGCCCGCACAACACGCCGCATTCAGATTATCGCGCGCGCCCTCCTCGCCCCTTCGCCTCCGCGCCGCCGCGCCCCCCGCCGCCGCCCCCTCGCAGCCCCCGTCCCCCCTGACGGCCCTGACTAAGGGCGCGAGAAGACGGGCCAGGACCCAGGGCGGGTTTTTGCGCGCTTCGCTTCGCCGGCCGCACCGTCTTACCCAAAGGTCCAAATGAACTTCGAGGACGTCCGGGAAGAATTACTTTCGGTGAGTTAGTGGTCGTTCCATTAATCTGCGTTGGGAGCTACCGCCACAGGACTCCGAAGCAGAGGACGAATAACAATGAAGGGAGCTCGGGACGGAAGCTGCTGCCGCCGCCGCCGCCACTGCCACCGCCGTTGCTGCTGCTGCTGCTGCTGCTGCTGCTTCAGCCGCCGCCGCCTCAGCCACCGCCGCCGCCGACGCCGCCGCCTCAGCTGCCGCCGCCTCAACAGCTGCCGCCGCCGGCAGTTCTGCCTCATCGAGCGCCTGGCCCCGACTGCGAACAGCCGTCAAAAGTGGGCGGCGCCCGCCACTCTCGCAGGCGCCAGCAGTACTTGCGGAAACCGTTCCTCAAAAACTGGCCATCTTACTCCTTGTGCCAGAGACGAATCGTCAGCAGTGTCTGGACAATTATTTTTTTCAAAGTGAACTCCACTACTACTATTCATATTAGGTGCCAGTAATTCTACACTTCGTGATCAAGGTTCTGCATCTCTTGTTCTCCTTCCATCTTCTTCTTGATCTAAGTTTCTTTTTTTTGTTTCCTTGTTTTCTTCTTGTTTAGAATATACTTCTAAACAGCTTCCATTAATCTAAAGTGTTTCATTTTTCCAATATGCAGTGAGTAGCAATGCAGTGTATAGCTATTTTCTTCCTAGTTAGGCAAATAAGTCATTGTGGAGAAATAAGGTGTATCCCTTTTTGACCTAGTGTCACGAAGATGGCAGTGTTTGGTTTTTACGTGTCTTTATTTTTTTCTATAATTTCACGTACTGTTTAACTGTTCGTAAAATCTCTCAGAATATAGCAGATCGAGTGTTTATGAATGATCACTTTCTCACAAATGTGTTAATGTATCAACACTAGGTTTCTAATCGATAAACTGTTATTTATTTTCTCTTGGACCATTTATATATTTCTTCTTCTCCACAACTGATTCATCTACGCCAAGAAGTGACAAAAGAACACAGAAGATGCATTTTCCTTTTTGTTTGCAGTACATGTAAAATGCTGACCGCTCCTCGAAAGCGAAGCAGTATTTAACTGAAATGATGAGAAATAAATAAATTCCTATTGTTAGTTAAACATGCTCGTGCAATTAAACACTGACTTTTGAAGTAATTTCGATAGTTATTATGAACGGTTATGTTACCCGTTTTCTTGCAATTACGACTTTTCAAGTTATAGCCTAATATAAAATTGATTTGTTGCACTTTGCGCATAAATGGATGCAGAGTAACATAGAGCACGTATATTATCGATTTATTACACGGAATGGCATATTTAATGAGCCAGAACTAGGAGTATTAGAAAAGGTGTTTAAAAACCTAAAAATATTCCTCTTTCCTATTTATTTATTGTCTACTTTATCGATAATAATCTATCGCATCAAAATTGTCCAGCTGAGACGATTCATGGGACCTAACTATCTAGCGAGAAGTTTCTGTTCTGTCTTGCATCTATCAATTGTGAATTTACTTAAATAATAGTTTAGTCCATTGTGATCCGAATATAACTTTTTTGGACTCTAACATCCAAATTCTGAGTTCAGACAGATTGACAGCTTGTGATTTTCTACTTTAATGTTCAATATTCAAACCTTCATAAAATTTTAAAGACTTTTAAAGAAACAACTACATGTTTTGTATCACAGTATTTAGGCTAAGTTAGATGATTGTGTGCAAATTAAACGATCGAATAGAAGAGAAATTGTCCTATATAATTCAAAAATGCTGTATCATTGATACGGTAAGAACTAGATATTCCTGTAAATAAACTAAAGAATGAATCTCACTCTTACAGTGTGGCTTTTCAAACTAATTTTTCAGAAAATACAACTCAGTATCAGATACATGAAACGAAATCTTGGGAGACAGCGAAATATCTGAATAGAGTAGATCACAGAGTTTTTTAGGTACGGAGGGTTAAAGAGTGCTTGTACACTGAGTAAAATTTAAGCAGTTATCGGAAAGACAAGAAAAATAGCGTTAGAAACGGAATATTGAAAAAGAATCTTGAGAGTAGAAATGTTAATGCAAAGAAGCAAGAAGAGAGCAAACAAGTTAATACAAGAAGAAGATAAATAAAGTCCGATAAGAGGATTTTAATAGAAAAAAATAGAAAGGCAATAGAGATTATATCGACACAAAAAGAATGGAGGACGTCAGTCTATCAACTATATAGATTACTTGGTTATCATGGAGAGGAAAGACATAATCCAAAAATAGTATAGATCAAATCCGAGTTGGAGGTGATATAAAAATGCTGAGGAAGATTGGAAGAGCACAGAAACCTTATAGACAAAAAGCGACTGAAGAACGAAAGTCAATAAATTACAAATGGAAGTAGAAAGAACAGGAAAAGTGGGAGAGATGTAATCAAAATTGTTAAAGAATAATTACATTAAACATTTGAAAAAGAATAGTGGGGACAGAAAACAAAGAAAGAATAATCGACAAGAAGTAATTAATGAATACGAAGGTGTGTTTGGAGAAGAGAGAAAATTTTAATGTACAAATAAAAATAAAGTATAAAGATTGGAAAATTTAATGTATGAATAAAAAGAACTGAGAATAGCAAAGAGGGCGAGAAGAAGAAGAAATGATAGATGGAAAATAGAAGATCACTTTAAATGTTCTGACAACACTTGCAAATTACTAATACGAAGCCGCTCTCTATAACAGAATTATAAATCGCAGAGCAAACAAACGAAGTTTAATGAAAAATTAGATTAATCTTGTAAAAAAAGAACGATAACACCGAAAATGGGAGAAAACGAAAGGACTTGGAGAAACACTCTTACAATAACTTCAAAGAATTGTAGATACAACATTCTGTGATAAAGATTTCGATGAAGAATTTACGGAATTCATAACATTGACAATCCTATGGAGTAGAAATTCAAAAAGTGAAGTATGTAGAAAGAATGACCGGTTTAAAGAAATGAAATAAAGAATAATGCAATGTTTTACACAAATTATTTAATACACCATAATCTGTCGCATAGAATCCGATTCGTCGGACTAAAAAATGACCATTTGAAGAGTTATATTGGCGATATTGAGTAAAGGAGTAACGCAGGGCAGACAAAATGCTCGAACCGCTCAAAATCTTGATATCATCTCTCACAGTCCACCACAAATTACATGAATTGAACCCCTTACCGCCCCAAGGTCCCAGATCTGAAAGGCCTGCAGGCGTTCTCACCACTCTGTGACGGGTCGCCCTGATAGGCCCTGCAGATAGCGAGTCGTCGTCAGTCCCAACGACGTCCCTCCCTCAAGGCTTAATGACGGCGTCGATGGGAGGCGGGGCCGAGCGGGGCGGGGCGGAGTGCGCGAGAGAACGGTCTGCGCCCGCAGCCGGAATACAAACGTCCGGTCAAGCGTCCGCCCGCATCCGCCGATCGATGTCCGCCCACTACAGGTGTTATTACTTCGCTATTAGAGACGGCGCGGCGGCGGCGATGGCGGCGGCGGTGGTGGCGACGGCGGCGACAGGCAAGACCCCTGAGGACGCCGCAACGCGCCGCCCCTCTACCGGCTCAGGCGGCTCAGGGCATCAATTAATGTCGCTGCAGAGACTCTGGCCGAGAGAACCCTACGGTTTGAGTCTTGATTGATGGATTAGTGATTCCGGGCGCGTCAACTGATAAAGCCATTAGTACTGTAAATGTAGTGCATTCTTTCTCCTCGGGAGGTGGCAATGATCCCCACTAGATGGTGAGATCCGGCGCCGACCTACCGTCGGCTAGCGGGATCTTCCCGCCCAGAAATCTCCCACCAGCGCAACACCACCCCAGTCGGGACAAGTTCTAATCGCCCGACCGGCCTCCCCGCATGTGTGTTACTGTAGTGCATGTTAGTGTAAGTGTATGTAAGTAGAGGATGAGGATATGACAAAGAGGTGGAAGGAAAGTTCGCGCGCGGACCGTAGCCAGTTTGTTAGAATACTGCTCCGGCATTCGCCTGGTATCAAGAAACCTTGTATCGGAGGAACCACGAAATATTACCGATTAGAGCCTCCAGCCGCTAGAATTCTCCTCCACAGACCGCATGCGATCTTTCCTGCCTCTTCCTGTTTCTGTCCTGTTCTCTCCTCTTACACATACATTTACATGTACTATACTACCGCACATGGCGGCAGACCAGCCGGGACCTTAAAGCATATAGGCTGGGGTGCTGTCCCGCTGGTGGAAGACATTCGGACGGAGAAAACTCCACCAGCCGACGCCGGCGCCTGATCTCACCGTCCAGACGGGGAAGAAAACCGCCAACTCCTGTTACAAAAATTATGCACTAAACTTACGAGACTACTGACCATCTTAATTGACGTCCTCGGAAACAAGAAATAATCAATCAATACCTTTCACATCGACTCATCGAATTATTGTTAGATCAATAATGCCCACACTACTAGCTTCCATCTTTTAGGTTACAAACTGTAGTAGAAGTGTTGTTGATGATGTCGTTGAATTGCATGATGATTCGATGGAGATAATAGTGTTTTGTGTAAAGTAATGATTTTTTTTTAGGTAATGTTGCTGGGTTTTTTGGCGATGATAGTGTGTTTTCTTGGATGTGATGATAGTGTTTGGTTGGATGTAGTTATGGTATTTTGATGGAGGCACAACATATTCCTCCGTAATACTTAAGAAACGCGTATTTTAAAGCTTCCAGTTGAACAGTTGTTCTCGTGCTAAGACATTGATTCATTATTGCGTATTTCCGGGCGTCTCAACTGTTATAGTAATTAGTAAGAATAATGCATGTTTTCATCTCGAGGGGTTTCCGTGAATGTTGATATCCGCCGCCCACCTACACACTAGCTTGCGGGGTTCCTCATCCAGGTATCACCCACTAGAAGAGCACTGCCACAACCAAACCAAGCTCTGAGCTGCCGACTGGTCGCCGGACATGTGTGCCCCGCATATGTGTAGTGCATATAAGTGTAAGTTTACGTGTGAGGGACTTTAAAAGGAATTATTAGCTTTGAAATGCCATCTTGATCGTACACATCCATCCATTCATCCAGTGTTTAACTGGATCTCGCATCTACATTTTACCGTAAATACAGGATAAAACGAAATCATAAGGAATGTACCTGTGATTGGTGGGCAATTTATCGGTCATTGGAGTGATGAGTAATTTTGTGTACCTGCCAAACACCAGTGCCTGATGGGTTATCTAACAATCAGAAGTAAATGTCTTATAAGTAACTTCGTTGTACGACATTACTAATATAGTAGTATGTAGACAAGGTCTACCTATTGACCACCACAAATGTTCCAAAAGCTTCCGTTTCATTTTTGCCACTGTTGAATATTTTATTGATATTCCATTAAAACTAGTAGCACCACTACTTCAACAAGCACTTACTTTCTTGCATTATTTGTAACGACTACGCGCTACTATAATAATACATGAACCTGCAAACAGTTTTTTCACGCGCTGGGATTCGAACTAAGTTCTTAGATTTATCCTGTCATTCACATTACTGCTGCACCTAAAGCCTCACATGAAGACATAACGCCTCCAACGATTTAAAAACAAAGAACAGCATTTGCGTTTGCATTTGCATTTGCATTTGCATTTGCATTTGCATTTGCATTTGCATTTGCATTTGCATTTGCTATTTTCCAAAATTCAAAGATATTTATTTTCATTTTTAGATCTAATTTTAACAGGAATATTACATTAAGAAAAAATCTGAAAAAAGTTTAAAATTGTAGACAGACAATTTTTTTTAACTTTTGCAACTTTAGAAAAACGAGACTTTGGCCATTTTTGTAAGCATACGTTGTGCTACCAAAGAAGTAAATTAAAGACAAAATTTGGAGCCATTTTTGAAAGAATATTGTTTTAAATTGCTTTTCTTTACAAACAAGTACGAAACAAACTGTTAGAGGAGGTAATGTACTACCTAAAGGAAAACAATTTATCCAATTTTTGTATGTCAGGGACGCGCGATACAAGTTTTTCTGTCAAAATGGCCATTTTCCGCGATATTATTACCATGCTTTCTCTTTAAGGATATAGTTGGTGAATAGGCATATTCTTGAATACGATACGAAACATCTTTTTCACTTATTTTCAATACACTTAAAACTTAAAAGAAAATTATGCTGCACCGTTCGATCACGCGACAGATGTTTTACTAGATACCCAGAAACTCGGGAAAATCTCAAAACAATGAAACAGTTTCAATTTTGACTAAAAATGCAAATATTTGATAGTCTTTTAATTCTTATGAGTCACAGATACGACGCAGTGGACGTAAATAGACAGCAAAACTCCAAGAAAAAAGCAGACCGCCTTAAATATGTGATATTTACGTGTTGTTCTACAGAAAACCAACGATTTTTATATTTCTGGTACTGAAGATCGTTTGTGTACCTGCCATCCAATTTGATGATTTTCTAGGATTCTTGCAGACTTACTTGTTAAATTATTCCAATGTTTTAAGATAGTATTTTATTAGTTGTTCTTGAACTGTGCTCACTACTTTTTGGAAAATAATTGTGTGAGGTTTTTTTCAGCAGCGTTTTTGTTGCTGCAGTCCATTGTAAATAGTTCTCTTACTTCATGTTGCTAGGTTCATTAAGCTGTATAAGTCGTGTTTATTTTGCTGCAGTAGAGAAGTATCCATTGCTTTCAAAGCAGATTGTTTCAAACATGCGTTCCACGGTATACGCCTGCTTTTTAACTTCGTGGAATGAGAATAAAATCTAGAATCCGGAAAGTGATTCTTACCTTGATGAAACAAATGTTGTCGATGTAACTGGATTTGTTTGCAGAGTTTCTTCAGACATCAACGACCGACCCGATCCCCATTCCGGGAGTGCTTACCCTTGCTGCTGCCGTAAGCACGACACGTAACATCCCCGATCATTTTCCTCGCCACTTACCATGCAAATTTTCTTTTCACAACTAGTTGTTAAGTAAACAAAGACGCGTTCTCGAAAACTTTTCGCTTAGCATCAGAAAAGTGAGGCATGAGGTATCGCTTAAACCGATTTGAACAGCAAGGCCGGAACTTCTACGGATTTTTTAGTCCGTCTGTACTTCTTTTAAGATAAAGACCTTTTCTCCCACTTCCTTCTCTTTGTTCCGAAATCCGAAGATAAATCTTCGTAAGGCGACTCTACGCCGCACCCGTCAGGGCGCGCGCACCTGTGCCCCGGCCGCGAAAGGGGGAAGGACAAGGGGACAAGGGGCAGGGGCTGCAGAAGACGACCTCTCCGACGTTTGCAGCCCGCTTCCCCCAGGCCGCCAGAGCGCCATCTAGACACCGCCGCTTCCTCAGTCTTCCTTACTCTTCTCTGCCACTTCGCACTTGCTTTCGCGCGTCCTCTTGGTGTCCTCTCCCTTTTAGCGTGTCCCTTTTAGACTGCAACTCTGCTGCTGTTCTTCATATACCTTTGTGCAAGTTTCACTCGTTGAAAACAGACTTTGATACCATTTAGGTTCTTCCAACTATTTCGCTTCTTTGAAATTCTTTAATTGTTATGATGTCGTGTATTCCATCATGTTCTTCCATTTCTTCCTTTTAATCCCTTTCCTTACTGGTAAATCTATATCTTCAATTCTATTAAATTTCTTTCTTTAAAGTCGTTCTTAACTACTGGGTTATGTAACGACCACTTTGATTGCTTACATTGGAGTAACTGTAGGGGAATATCTTAAATTTTGTAGTTCCGAAATGTTAACTTCTTGCAATTCTTGAAAAAAACTTTGCGTTTGCCAAATATTGGACTAGCATCTCATTTTTTACCTCTGTCGATAAATATAAAGAGATTTTTTTTTCAACTTACTTTGTAAGAAGAAAAAACTAATCCTGCGCCGGTAAACGGCGAATTTTCGTCAGAAAACTCTTATTGACGGGCCCTGGTAATGAAAAAGTGGATAAATCCTGTTGCTATATACAGTAAATGATTTCCTCTAGCGCGCTCTGTAGCCAGAATCCATGCATTGTGGTGGCTTGATACCGAAAAATGGAATAACAAAAAAAACACGACTGTTTGTCATATGTGGTCAACATTAGCCCCTACACCATTCAGTCGATTTTCTCTAAAATTTATATTCCTCGATCGATCTGAACGAACTCGAGGCTTTGGGAGTTTCCAATTTTTCCTTTTACTTTTTCAGGGTATTTTACATAAACTCTGAAAAACATTTTCAAAATTTCCTCAAAAATGGCATCACATTTTTTTAATTTATCGTGGCCCTGGATGAATGGAATTAAAATGCCAAGGGCAATTTTTTTGCGCGTCTTCCTACGACTATAAAATTGAAGATAGCTTTTTCCTTAGTCAAATCAGTTCCTTTTAGACAGGTCTTGAAATAAGGTCATGAACAATTTTCCGAAAATATGAGTACTAAGTACTTTTCGCGTAATTTTGCGCGAAATACAGGCAATTTGTATTTTTACACAATTTCTTCTCTAAAATGACGCCGATTTTTTCTTTAAGTTTTCTCCTGGTATGTTTCAAGGGACGATAAAAAATATGGTGCTGGTTCTATTTTCGGTAACCTCCCTGCATTTTCGAAAATTCAAGAAAGTTAATATTTTAAAACTACAAAATTGAAGGTAGAAATTTTAGCATTAGGCAAAGTCTATTTCAAAAATCAGGTCTTTAAAAATAAGATGTGCAATTTTTTGAAAAAAGTAATATTCGCGAGACATGGACTTGAAATTAATGCAATTTATAAAAAACATTTTCTTAAAAACCGCTCTATATCTTTTTTTTCAATTTTTTTTTTCACGGATTGAAGGGTCTATTAAGAGAAAATGACGCGTGTCTCATTTTCGTTGATCTCTCTAAATTTTTGAAAATTGCAAATTTAGAAATAATGCGAGAAAGTATGTTATTGTAGCACCTTTAGTTTAACCTGCAATTACACACTATAATACGTTTAGGTTATTTTGCATTGTGAAATCCCATTACACTGTTAAAAACAAATAAGTTCAAATGCCACAGTAAAATACTTACTAACTCATATACATAACTCTGTTTTTATACAAATACAGATATAATATAGATACAAATACGTGTACCAAAAACGAACATGTTTATCTTACTAATGATTTAAATGCATTAATTATCATTAGTATTTCACAATTCTAAGTACCTAAATATGTGACTATATATGTATTACAATATGCTTCTGGGTCAAATGCTGAGACAGTCTCTTGTGTCGCTTTTCGACAGTAAATGGAACTTCACCAGCAGCGCACGTTTTCTTGAGCTCGTGTTTTACTAGATGCAAGAATAATGAGGGAGATTTTATAAGTAGTACCTTCATATCAAGACATGTTCTTAGAATAACTAGAGATCACTGTAAATATAGCCAGCGATTTTTCTTTTGAATTCATTGTTTTATGTAGAGATTGTAACATTGATTTTCTGGCCAAAACTAGCGAAAAAGAGCAGTTTCCAAATTTAATTAATTCTTTCAGTATAGATGTTTCAATAAATATACCTACACGTACTGCACTTAATTGGTTGGTTGATAGTGATTCTGGGCACGTTAACTACTATGGTATAGGTCTTGTGCGTGTTTTCTCTCGGGAGATGGCGGTGATCTTCCCCCGCTGGATGGCGAGATCCGGCGCCGACCTACTAACGGCTAGCGGGGTTTCCCCAACCAGTATCTTCCACCAGCGGGGCACTGACGCAGCCAGGCCAGGATCTAAGCTCCTGACCGGTCTCCCAGCATGTGTGGTAGTGTAGTGCATGTTAGTGTAAGTGTGTGTAAGGGATTAGTATAAGACAAGTAAGAGGAAGGAAAGACCGCGCGCAGTCCGTAGACTCTTTGTTAGGGTACTGCTCCGGCATTCGCTTGGTGTTGATCGGAGAAACCACGGAAAACTACTGATCAGAGTAGCCAGCCACTTGAATTCTTTTCCAGACAGCGACTGAATTCGACCTAGTTGAAAAGCTAGTGTCGAAAATCCTGTCGCCGTTGGGACTCGAACCTAGGACCTCCCAGTCAGAGGCACTGCAGTAACATCATTTGAGCCACTGCTCCCTCTTACACTTAATTCAAAGAAGGCAATCGCTCAAATAATAATAATAATAATAATAATAATAATAATAATAATAATAATAATAATAATAATTAACAAAACCTCTGCTCGATATGAAATTAAAACAAAATATTTAGGATAGAGTGATCCCGATGCACAAATTCTTACATTAGAAGAAAGGAGAACACTGACACAATAAATAATACACGAATGAGTAGATTGTTCAACAAAAGTAAAAAAGATAATTGACAGCATGCTGCAGGAATCATGGGATACGGTTTAAAATACTGTTGATACAAACAATAAATATAATTAATTTTTTCGGCGTTCATTTCACTTTAACACGAGCTTAACTCTTCAAAAAAAGAAGAGAATTATGTAAAACCAAAAATTTTTTTTAAATTTCTAATCGTAGCGTATCTCATTATTTCCTCCTCTACTTCCAACAAAGTATATACATACCGTACTAGAATGATGGAACTTTATACACATACCTTCCCGATTCATTGCCAATCGCAGAAGGGGTCCTGCAGGATTCGATTTTAGCCCATATTCTCGTTCTAATATATGTAATGATACGCCCTCGACATATCGATTCGAAATGGAAGAACAGTTCCCTTTGCTGATGATACGAATATTCTGTGCAATAAAGGAACTGTAACTACTACAATATAAGATGTTTGAAATTGGTTCCGTAATAAAAAAAATTAATAGTAAATGAAAAGAAAACTATTTCAATGCACTTTTTCCACTTCAAATTAACAATTGCATACTGAAATGAAAATGGACTAAGAAGATTGATCTTCGTTGCGATGCAAATAATTTATATTAGACGGGATCAAATATTTTTGTTGCAAATGTTACCAACAACGTAAATGCCAGAGTAAATTGATTCCATATTTTGAGAAATCGAGCAGACTGTACTTTTTGCCATGTGTTACATAGATATGTATTTGACTGCTTTAATGGAATGTCAATGAAAATAGATGTAGTACGTGTCCAACCAATCATATCAAAACCTAATGAAATCTAAGTTTAGCAGTCACGTGGAATGAACTATCTTTGCTTAAAGCACTTCTATTTCGAAAAAGAAACATCCTAACAACTAGTTGGCAACTGTACATATATAGTGACAGTGTTGGTAAATTGACTATTGATTAATTGTATTTTGTTAAATTGGTTAAGCAGGTGCCGAAATGCGTTTGTATAAAAATATATCCCATCAAACGAATATGGAAAGCGATTTGAATAGTACATTAAGTTCAGCGAAATGATTTCCAAAATGTATATTGTTTGAAATTTAAACAGAATGAATGCCCACGTATTTGTAATTGAAATTGTTTCACAAAAGGATCATCCGATCATTTTTGCAATCAAATCCTTCACAATTGGTTTGCCGTTTCTAGTCTTGATTACGAAGCATTTATGAAAACGTGCGCATATCAACCCCGAAGAACAGATTTCAATTTCACGATTTTTTAACCTGTGTTATAATGATCTTAAATATGTATCTCTTATATGTACAAACATAATTCTACTTTTATCTTCTAAAAAACTTGTATTTAACCTCAATTTACTTTCTTCAGATATTCTCATATATTCCATCGTTCTAATTAAGGAAATATTTTACTAATTCTTCTACTATCTTAAGAAATAGATATGGAAAGTATTACTGATGAATCGCTCTCTGTATCTTCTAGCAGAATGTTTTAGAGTCATTCAAAATTCTCAGAAAGTCAATTTACTAATATATAAACATGGTATTTACAGATCTATGTAATATATGTGTATCAATTAACTTTTTTTAGAAACTAAGGAATAAATATTATGTAATGTTATTGGTTAAGAGACGTTGCGCTGGGTGGCACTAAATCCCTTAAGAATATTTTGATCACAAATTTTGTTATTTGTCAATGAAAGTGTGTCACTGTAGTCGGAATTCTTTACGGCCAATTCGACGTGTTGCTAATAAATATGTTACCAACAAAACGACAAAAATAGAAGTCATTCAAATGAACATAGCTTAATGAATTTTCTTGTAAAATACTTTCAGTTGGTACACAATTAAAGCTTGAAATCTCTACTTTAAGTGCCGTGTTTCGAACAATTTAACAATTTCTCTGCAATCGGCTAACATTTCAGCCGCACCACCACTCGCATTTGAGTGTCTCACAGGTGACGTACATTTGAGCCTTGCTGCTGGGTCTGAATTCTATATTAACTGCTAAGCTGCATTGAACCTGTTTCTGGAGATATCAGATGGTTTAGGAAGTTAGGGGGCGTCCATAATTTACGTAACGTGGGTTTGACATAATTTCAGTACCCCCCTCTACCCCTGTAGCGCGCTCTTGAACCCCCTTAAATAATTACCAAACATTTGTGACAACACCCCCTTCACATTTACAGTAAGAAAAAATACATTATGTAACAGTAAAAGCAATTTGAAATATTTTTATTTGTATTATATATTAACATTTATGATAAAGAGTGAAGAAAATTTGTTAGTGATGGAAGGATGCATATACGAGATAATTTCTGACAAGCCGTGCATATGCAATTATTTCAGAAAAAGTTTAAGAATTAAAAAAAAATCTCAACGTTACTGAACTAACCCCCCAACCCCCATGTAACTCAGCGTAACGCTACCTCAAACCCCCTCCCCCTCTTTAGTGTTTCGTAATTTATGGACGACCCCTTACTAGATTTTTAGAAATCACTATATGGCTATTCGAAACCCGTGAGCTAGATTTTTTCATCTCCTCTGCAACATACGTCCTGAAGACAAAGTATTGTAAAGTATTGAAATAATGCAGGATAAGGGGCAAATTTTTGTCAGAAAACTGACCACTAAATGAATTTTAAATACCCCGTCATTGGTGCAGATATATTTCCATGGCTTTTTCACTATGCCAGTTAAATCTACATTTTCCGAACTATCAAAAAAGTACATAGATCTCAAGAAGTGAGGAAAACATACTTGTAGATTTTATGTTTATGTTTATCTACTTCGTAAATAAAAAAATATTTTGTGTGTAGGAGATAATGCAATTTTTTGCTTGATAGACTCGTATTGTGCGTCTCTGAAACCAGAAACATGGATTATTTTGGCTACTATATGCAGTAACTTACTTTCTCCTATAGAAGTCTAGTCAAAGTCACGCACGATAGTGTAAAAGTGGTCGGAGGTGCTGCCGAAGTCGCGATGGAGAAATCCATGAAGCAGAGCAGACAGTTAAATTATGTACCAAACTAAGCAAGACTTCAGGCAAAATATATCGGATGATTAAAAAAGAAATGATTTTTTTTTTCAAATATCAATCCGGCAGGTGTCACAAATTGTTCAAATACGGCGGCATCTCCACACCAAAAAGGAAAGTATGAACAAATCTAAAATACAAGAAATGTTCATTTTCTTTTTTGAAGACAAATTAGTTGTATATTCTGAGTGTGTACAACATGGACAGACCTTCAACACCAAATTCTACGTTGAAATGCTCAAAAGACTGAAGCAGAGGTTCAACTATGTTAGGAGCAAAATCAAAGATTCCTGGTTGCTTCACCACGACAATGCACCCAGCGAAAAACAGGGTCGTAAGCGGCTGATTGACTTGGATCGGGGTGACAATGGTACCCCAACCGGCCTTCAGTCTCGATATGACCCGGAAGATTTCGTTTTGTTTTCCAAGCTTAAACAATCGGCGGATTCGGTGGTATAACGGTTAGCGTATCGGACTGCGCGCAGTAGGCGGGTTCAAACCCGATCGAAGCCGTGGGTTTTTAAGGGCGAAAAAATCCTTCGTACGCCTTCCTTCCGAGGGGAAGTGAAGCCCGCCGTCCCATGTAGTAGATTTACTGCATGTAAAAGATCCTCAAGCCTAAAAGAAGCCACTGAGCAAAATTCAAGTCGCCTGTTTCGTCGCCCAACAATACCTTCTTTCTCTGCTAGATGGTGAAAGGAGCGTAGCGAAATTTGCGTGGTGAGAAGGAAGAGCAGGCCTGATGGCCCGAGTCTCGCCACGTAAAATAAGGCATTAACTAACTAACTAACTAACTAACAATCCATAAGATTACATCAATGGGACAAGTGCACTACATCAAAGCAACTACGGCCAGGTTGAGTACTTCCAAGTTGAGGAATACCAAGAGACGTACACGGTATGGAAATAATTGCTAGCAACAATAGATTAACGCAGAAAGGTCATACTTAAATGCATTTTAAGTCATTGTACCAATTGGAAAAATAAACTCTAAAAAATTTCGCATTAGTTTTGATACAAACAATGAACATGTTTACATTTTTATAGAGGTTCAGGGCAACAAAATATAATTAATTGTAAAGTATTATCTTGACAACAAACCTTTTGCTAATTGTACAATAGAAGTAATAATATAAAGTAAGAATATAACATAAAATATCGCTGAAAAACTGCACAATTACTTTTCTTTTTTTCAGAGAGGAACATGAAGAAATATATTACCTCAGGAAATAATATTTAACTTTAAAACTGGAGACACTTTAAATACTATTTTTAAATGCACGAGTCTACCTACTTCACTGTTTTCTATACCTTCTATTGCATGATTTAAGTTAATTTCAGGTGCGTTATATCTTATAAGTATGCATTCTTAGATCATAATGCGTTCCATTTTAAAAATATTAAAACAATATTCAACAATCGAATTATGTTCTACAGATGAAACCAACGATATTCAAAATCAACACCACATAGGAAGAATCGTACAAATATGAGACATTGCTGGCTTGGTTTCACATATTGTATGTTTGAAATATGTGAACTGAATATAAATAAGTGCTTTTATTGTCTGCCAGGATGTTTGCACTGCACGTTCCCATGGAATGCGAGATTCCCTTGACGGTTTTTGAAATCGGAACGTGCAGCGCTATAAATATTCATATGATCTTATTTAAACCAACACAAGCATGTCCTGGAATTAAAAATGAAATTAGAGAACACCAGAATTAATACCTCCATATTTGAAAAGTGGTTTCATAAAAAAATGTAATAATGAAATATACAGTCCCTGCATTTTATCGTTTAAAACGAAGTGTTTATTTTCCATAATTGATACAATCATAGAGTAAAAAATTCTGTTTCCGAGGTGTTACGCTTTTTCAACAATAAGCTATTTACACTTTTGGAAAGAATAGCGTATAATTTCAAGTATTTCTGTACTGTTACAATAGTTTATAATAGATACGAATATTGGAATAGTTGATAATATCTACGAAGTACATAATATTTTCATTACGCAATGGTTTCAAACGGATATTTTTAGACTTATTTATGTGAACACTTGAATCAGACAAAATGAGAGTATTGCAGCAGTTAACATGTACTCATATTAGCGTAAAACCGTCAAGTATTGTCTTCAAGAATGATTCTTTATTAACTACTGTCTTTCCTAAAATATCAGTTAAAATTACTTTGTATAGAGTTTTTCATAACGTAATCATTAAGATGTTTATCATTATTAACAACTGTTTACGAGACCGTAAAAATTCAAATTTCCTGGACATTAGTAAATACGTTTATTGTTTTCCACTGTCGAAATACTTATACTTTTACAAAGAGAATGGTAACGAACCGAGCTTAAGAAGCAAAGAATACAAAGATTTAAGGTAAACATGGCACTCTTGTACAATTTACATATCAGTGGTGCTACAACTGCACTTTCTCGATTATTCCTAACTGCTCCGGAATATTATACTAGTACATGAATCTGCAAATGTGTTTCCAACCAGCAAATTTTTTTCCGCGCCGAGGCTCAAACTCAGGTCCGCTGAGTTTACTCGCCATGCGGCTCACCCCTACGCCATGGAAACTGTCAGACAATCGAACTCCGACGGATATGTCATAGTCCGGCGGTTCAAATATGTCATTGTCTCAATTGTTCCAACACGCTCAGTTGTTCTGTTGTTCTAAAATATAGAGATTTCAACGAAAATGAGACCTGCACCATTTTTAACGCACTTTGATACATACTAGAAAAATTAAAAGCTGTTTTTGAGAAGAAATGTAATAAAAAATTAAAAATTTCCCATATTCAACGCAAATTTACACGAAAACAACTCATATTTTAGAAAAGTTGTACATCACCATATTTCAAGATCTGTCTTTAAAAAAAATATTTCATTCAGGTAACAATCTCTATCTTCCGTATTGTAGTTGTAGGAAGACGCCGAAAAAAATGAACATTTAAAATTTTCGAAAAATTAGAGATTTTTACGAAAATGAGACCTGCACTGTTCTTTTAAGCATTACTTACGCTATTCTGGGACAAACGTAAATCAAAAACTTGAATCCATTTTTGAGAACATTTTGAAAATGTTTGGTCTTCCTGTAAAGTACTCTCAAAAATCAAAATATCCGTTTGAAGATCCCAAAGCGTTGAATTCGGTCAGTTCGATCAGGGAAAATAAATTTTGGAGAAAATCGGAAATACAAACATTAACAAACCAATGGATCACAAGCTGTCGAGCTTGATACAACCACAATAAGATATGCAGCAACAATTTCTACAACAACATATGCAATGTATATTTTAGCAACAGTAAGAACTCCTTACAAAAGTGTTAGAAATCCAACTTGTGCAACTTCCATAACTGGGAAACGCTGACAGAAAGTCGAACCTCCAACAACCCCATACATAACATTTCAGCGACAGGTGTGGAGGCCAACCGAAAACTAGTTATTCAAACAGCGAGCTTACGGACCTATAATTCGGACGTAGAATTCCAGGAACCCTATAATCCAACTACAGTGCCAAACCAAAAGGTTCAGACTAGCAACCAACCGTGAGTGTTCCATCTGATCCACCAAAAGCAGTAGCTCAGTGCATCAACTGATGTCACTGCAGCGCCTCTGACCGGCAGGTCCTAGGTTCGAGTCCTGACGGCGGCAGGATTTTCGACACTACCTTTTCAGCTATGTCGAATTCAGTCGCTGTCTGGAGGAGAATTCTAGCGGCCGGCTGCTCTGATCAGTAGTTTTCCGTGGTTTCTCCGATCAACACCAGGTGAATGCCGGAGCAGTACCCTACCAAATGAGCCACGGACCGCGCGCGATCTATCCTTCCACTTCCTTGTCCTATCCTCTCCACTTACACACACTTACACTAACCTGTACTACACTACCACATATTCCGGGAGACCGGTTGGGAGCTTAGAGCTTGTCCCGGCTGCGGCTGTGCTCCGCAGGTGGGAGAGTCCTGGTTAGGGGGAAACCCTACAATCGGACGGCAGGTCGCCGCCGGATCTCGCCATCCAGCGGGGTGGGGAAATCTCGAGAAAAAGCATGCACTACACTTACTGGACGAATGACCAAAGCAGTATACGCGCCCGGAAACGTAGAAAATCAATCAATCCATCTAATCCAGAAAAGAGTGGAACAAAAAGATGTTCAACCGATTTAGAGCAACACTAATCAAATACAAGTATTGGCTGCCTGGAGTAGCGCGACTTTCATTTGAGTAGAGCTGCTTATTTGCAGTGCGTCTGCAGTGTGTCTTGCCAGCTTCACCTACCAAAATGAAGCGTGAAAGCTGGATTTGTTGATTTGTTGCGTCGTTGTTGACGCAACGCGTCTCTAAACCCTTGTTGGGCGTTGAGCGCATTTGTTGGAGTAATCCTCCGTTACCAAGTAATTACTATCATTACTTGACTGTTGTGTAATTACTGTGTTTTGTCGAGTATCGTCACGTCGGAGTCAGTGCGTTTTATCCCTTCGGCCAGGGGCTCGACGCCATTAGATTCCGGGGTTCCTTGCCGGTCACCCAACCAGGAACTTGTGCTATTGCTTATTTATCCTTGAAAATAGATTTTATTACATGGGAGTTTTTTTGTTTTTTTTTTCTCCCTTTCAAAATTCAAAATTTATTGCTTATTTATCCTTGAAAATCGATTTTATTACATGGGAGTTTTTTTGTTTTTTTCTCCCTTTCAAAATTCAAAATTTATTGCTTATTTATCCTTGAAAATCGATTTTATTACATGGGAGTTTTTTGTTGTTTTTTTCTCCCTTTCAAAATTCAAAACTTAAGTAGTATATGATTTAGTGTAGGGATCACAGAATTTTGAAAATGTGCACACAATTCACTTTTCCCCATAGCCCGTCATACGCAGTTTTTAACTGTTTTTTTGACGTAAATAAATAAATAAATAAATAAATAAACCCGCGAGTCTCGAATTCGCTTAATTTCGTGACTTCACGGAGCGTAGTAAACGCATTCGGCTAGCGCCGCCGTCCTATCTCGCGTCATCAGTTTTGGTTGCAATTGTAAACTGTGGTGTATTCAGTATTGTTTTTTTAAGGATCCGGGCAATCAAAAACAAATATATTATGATTGAAGTCGTGCGGTTTTGGCTGTATAAAATGTATAAGTAATAAATATGATTCATTATATTTAGTATATTTTCTTCTTTATATGCATTCTTTGTACATAGACGACCATATATTAAATTTATTAATGAACATAACTTAAAAATATGTTTTCTGTGAAAAATTCAGAATTAAACGCTTTCCCCGAAACTTTTTCTGGTGCATCTTTTACATTTCGCCTAACATTCGTACAAATATTCTTTTAAAATGTCATTGCAGAGTCACAGGAAACGTATTTATTTGTTTGTGCATTTTTTCAGTACGTTGTCAACTTGCAAAAAAAATCGATTGCGTTTTCTGCCGCACTCTCTCTCATTATTTCCACATGCTCTTTAATATTTTGAATCATTGCTTCTCTCGGTTTCAAAATGCCGAAACTTTTCTCCAAAAAATAATATACATTTTTACCAAAATGTCAATTTACCAGGAAAGATTTCATAAAAGTATGTATATTGCACACCGAAACTCATATTTATTTTATTTTTTATTTTATTTTACGTCAAAAACAGTTAAAACTGTGTATGACGTGCTATGGGGAGAATAGAATTCTGTGCTCGATTTCAAAATTCTGTGATCCCTACACTAAATCATATACTACTTGAATTTGCAATTAATTAAACAAAACTCCCATGAAATGAAATCTATTTTCAAGGATAAATAAGCAATACATTTTGGGCTCTTATCCATTATGTTCTTAGTCGAGGAATAATACTTCCTGCCGCGACAACAAGGAGAACGATAATTCGAATAACTACATTTCACACTGAATTCTAGAAGGCGTGCACAAATAATGAAGTTACATTTATGTCCAGAAACAAAACAAGGGACCATCTCAGCATTTGCTCAATGGATCAGGAAAACTGGACGAAAAACCTGATCGAGATGGGGGTTATTGACTCAGAAGCTGCGATACAATACTTGTTACATATAGTTCAGAATCATGCAGTCCAAATGGTAAATAATACATTAAATAGAACTATTTAAAGTAATGTTTATTTATTTATTTATTTATTTATTTATTTTTATTTTTACGTCAAAAAAACAGTTAAAAACTGCGTATGACGTGCTATGGGGAAAAGTGAATTGTGTGCACATTTTCAAAATTCTGTGATCCTTACACTAAGTCATATACTACTTAAATTTTGAATTTTTGAAAGAGAGAAAAAAAAGAAAGAAAAAAAACTCCCATGTAATAAAATCTATTTTCAAGGATAAACAAGCAATAAATTTTGAATTTTGAAACGGAGAAAAAAAACAACAAAAAAACTCCCATGTAAAAAAATCTATTTACATGTTACTTTCCTTGTGTAGTTGTTCCATGTTACTTTACATTATGTTACTTTCCTTGTGTAGTCTCAGTGTAGTCTGTAATTGAATAGAAACAGTTATGCAGCAGAAACGATTTCACTTTGGATTTAAACTTTTCTATCGATTTTAATCGCTTAATGTCATCTGGCAAAGTATTGTAAAATAATGTACATATATTGTATGTGAATTTTTTGTTATGAGGTGTTGATACTCTTACCTGATGAATATGATTTCTACGGCGGGTGTTATAGCAATAGACATCGGCATTTTCTGAAAATATATTCTCGCCCTTAAGCGAGTCACTTTTGACCAAAACCACTGATTCGTAAATCAACAGACAAGGTAATGGTAAACTTCTTAGATTAATGAAGAGAGGCTTACAAGAATCACGTGGGTGCGATTTGGTTATTACTCGTTCAATTCTTTTTTGTAATCTAAAAGTCTGGGAGCTATAAGATGTATTTCCCAAGAATATTATGCCGTATCTGAGTCAGGAATTCGCGAAATTTACACAACGAGCAGTACGAAGACTGACTGAATTTGAAAGAATTCTGAAGGCGTAGCATAATGAACTTAATTTTGTGTTTACTTCATTTACATGCACTTTCCATTGGAGGTTTGACTGAATTGAGAGACCTAAACATTTTGTTGCCTTAACATTAGTCATTTCATTTTTGTTGACATTTTTTTGAAGATCGGCTTAATCTCAGCTATATTAAAAAATCTGGAAAAGTTCCGGTGCATAAAAATGCATTAAATATATGATTAACGGGTGTATAATGACAGGCGCACAGGTGTTTAACAAACCAGAAATTAATCTAAACCGGCCGAAGGTTTACCGGTTAGTTTACCGGTTATTTTGAGAATTTCATAGGAAGAAGTTTCGGTAACAAACATCGTGTCTAAAATTTTGGGGGAAATGTCTGATATTGAATTTTGAAATGTTTGATATTGAATATTGAATTTTTATTGTGGCTGAAGACCCTTAGTGAGATCGGCAGCAATTCTCGAAAAGTATTGGTTAAAGAGACTAGCCACTGTTACCGGATCGTTCACATTTATATCTTTATATTGTAAAACAACATTCTCTGCAAGGTTTCTAGTTGATTTGGTCGTATTTTGTATTATATTCTAATATTTATTATATTATATTTTTTATTATACTCCATTTATTTTAGGATTTGTTTTTGGGTTTTCATAGCCATTTCGTTCAATAAGAGACTACAATCCCCAAACAACATTCGTCTAAAACCAAAAACCTTTGTTCAGCACTCAAACATAAAAACTAGTACTGATCTTCACCGTTTATTGCTTGGACAGTGTTACTTTTCGGTACTCGTGCGGCCAAATAGACTGCCGTGTGCCCACTGCAAAAAGTCAGTGCCATCTAAAACAACTGGCTACTGCAAGTAAACAATGACTGAAGCGAAATAAATCAACATGGCTGCCATACTAAGAATGACCCCAAGAGTATTAACTTGTAAATTTCCATAATTCGTTCTAAAAATATAATGTATGCAAGTCGTACGGAAGTGTCTCCGTTTTCATTTGTCTGATCTTCGCCTCACTCTCTGATCGTTGCCTTATCCATTTCATCCGTACGCCAGACTCACTTTCTGTACTAGTTACGTAAGTAGCTATTGCTCTAAAATATTGCTTTGTTAAATTGTCGATATCAGTTACACGCAATGAAAATATGGACTTATTAAATCTTACTGGATATAATTAATTTTTACTTCTTTTTTACATAAAAATTTATATCTTGCAGGATATTTTATACTATACCAAACATGCATAGTGGTTATTTCAAGAAGATCTGCATATAAGTGGCTATAGGATTAACTTCACACCAGGGATTCTAACGAGGTCGGTATCGACTCCATGTGGCTCGATGAGATTTAAAATGGGGACAATGATCAAGGAATCGGTAGTCGAATATGCACCGGACTGATCAGTATAATCAGCATCACGATCCTACTGATTACAAACAAATACTCTAAAGTATTTTGTAATAAATTAATATCAAAATTGTAATTAAAATTAAATTACAAAATTACAAAAAACAATAAAATATCTAAAAAAATCATATGTTAACATTCTTTGTCGAATGAAAATCGTCATTTATTTGCAATAATTTGCACTATGATTTCGTTTTATGTTGTATACTAAAGAAGAATTGAAAGTAGTCGACGAAGCGAATCATTTTTTCAAAATGGGTTGACACAAGACAAAGATTGGCAATACCTCCTTTACACTCTTTGTACCAGGATTTACATAAAGGTCAATCCATGCAGGGCCGAACTTAAATATTGGGGAGACGCCAAGCATGAAATTGTCTTCCCCAGAAAAAAATCCTCCAGATCTGAAACAAATCACTGTAAATTTGGCTCTAGAACATTTAGAGGTTAGAGTAAACAATTTATACATTCAATAAAGAAATTAAAATTTACTTAATTTTCGACTAATTTAGTATAAAAAATACTTCTTAAACGTTGTACATATCAATTTTTAGTTCTGTATTGTAACAGCTCGCGTAAGCAATTACATACCAAGAGAGGAGGCTCAGGGCATCAACTGATGCCACTGCAGTGCCTCTGACCGGGAGGTCCTGGGTTCGTGTTCCAGCGCTGGCAGATTTTCGACACTAACTTGTCAGGTACGTCGAATTCAATCGCTGTCTGGAAGAGAATTCTAGTGTCGGCCTTCGTTGATCAGTAGTTTTCCGTGGTTTCTCCGATCAACACCACGCGAATGCCCGAGCAGTGTCCTAACAAATGGCCACAGACCGCGCGCGATCTTTCTTTTCTCTTCCTTCTCCTATACTCACCCGTGACATACACTTACTCTAACATCCAATACACTACCACACATGCCGGGAGACCGGTGAGGAGATTAGAGCTCGTCCCGGCTGAAGAGGGCCCCGCTGGTGGGAGATATCTGGCGGTTATCTGTTGTTCTGCCTGTTGTTCAAATACAGATCTTGAAATAAGCTCGGGTTCAATTTTTCGAAAATGTTAGTAGCTTTCGGGTAATTTATTTAAAATATAAGCATATTCTTAAACAATTATTTTCTCAAAAACTTCTCCAAGATTTTCAGGTGAGGGCATCTTGCCCCAGGCCCCGGCATAACCGGGATCAGGATTTTTTTTCATTCACAAGAAATGAAAAATATTACATACCCAGCGAGGTATCCTCTTAGATTTTACTCAGTAGATCAAGGAAATTTCGATGAAAAACCTGATTAAGATAAAAACTATTTATTCAGAATTTGAATTCGAAAAAAAATACGTATTTTTTTTCCGCTCCGATGCCCGAAATCAGATTCTCAGAGTTCACTCACGGTCACTCGTACCAGTACGTCTCACAAGCACCGTAAAGGACCTCGGGCTGACCCGCAAGTGCTCACTTCATGTAATGTACCCTCAAAAAATCAAAATATCGGTTTGAAACTATCGAAGCCTTCAGATCGTTCACATCGATCGGTGAATTTCAATTTTGGAGAAATTCCGCTGAAGGGGTTTGGTACTTGCGTTGACCACAGAGAGACAGATGGACAGACAGACGTCAATCGATTTTTCGGTACCAAGGACCCACAAAATATACATTTTGGCTACACCAGGAGTTAGAGGAATTTTCCCCTAAGTTTAGAAACCAAGTAATTCAAATTAAGGAAATATATTTAGGAACGTACGCTATACAAAATATTTTCAGAAAGATTGTGATATAACGCCAATAATTTATAGAGCCAATAAGTGCTGTAAGCGATCGTTGGCGTTATAACGAGATTTTACTGTAATACGTATAAAATAATATGTGCGATGAAGACTTTTTATTATTCAATTCGAGATAACGTCGTTTTTTTAAATTTTTATGTGTAATAAGCTCTTTGGGAGAATCTGATTGTTTTTTATTCATAATAAGTACTAGAAAGGAATATTGTAAATGTACAGTACAAATTTCGAATGCTTTAATGAGCCATGGAGATCTTGAGCGAGGTATCCTCTTAGATTTTACTCAGTAGATCAAGGAAATTAGGATTGAAAACCTGATTAAGATAAAAAATATTTATTCAGAATTTGAATTACGATACAATTTGTTAGAGCAATTTTATTGCTTTAGAATTATACAGTACTTACAAATTGTAACCAACTCATTAGCATAACTCTTAAAATAAATGCCATTTTGTTTTTGATGCTCTGAATAGTCTCTAGTTATTTAGAGACGGTCATGAAGTTACATTCCTTAAAATGATCAGAGTATAATAGTTGTGTTAAAAAATATGTATAACTTGCAGAAATAATATTAGAAAAGTATTATTATTTATGCAAGTGATAACATATCAGTCGATGGATGAGTAAAAACCACAAGCGAGAAACAGATGAACGGGACTGCCCGATGATACTTCACATGCCTCGCGAAAAATAACTGGTAACATCCCTCGCCTTCCACTCCTTTCCGTTCCATCCTCTTCGATCCCGTCTCGACCACGTCCGCAAGGGAAGGTACTGGCCAAACTAAACGAAGCCCGAATCAATGGAGCACGTGAATCGAATGACAATTTGCATTTTGTTCATCCGGACGCGGAGTTCACATCTCCGTCATGTAAATTGCTAGAGCAGACTCGCAACTACTGACGTGAAAAAGGTAGCTTTTACCGCATGTACGAACTTCATGTGAATAAAAAACAGAAAATATAATCCAGAGAAAGAAGCTAGTTTCCATGTGAGGTTATGTCAGGAAGTAATAAAAAACTCTAATAACCCTACTGCTAACAAAATATCTGATATAGCAGAAATTGTTGAATAGCGTCTGTACCGGAGACACCCCCTAGGCAGTGGTACCAACTTGAAGGTCGTCATATTGTGAACTTCTTCAGGGCTAATGCTCTTCTGCTACAATTGTAAGAATCATTTTTGGTGTGTTTATGGTATTAACCCTGATGTATGTCAGAGTATAAAGACTGAAAGGTCAGCACGGCTTCGAACGTGACCTCTCCCGAGAAGCCAAGTCCTCATCGACTTCGACAGCGGAAGCCTTCAGACTCCACACGTTGACCGACAGTGATGTTCAACGTGATTTCATTTCTTTTTTGTCTTCTGAGTGAAATAAGTCTAAGTTCTGTTTCTTCTCGTAAATTATTATCCTATATCCTAGGACTTTCCTCACCCTACCGATTTGGTGGTTTGTAATTAGGCTTCTTAATTGCGAGTTAGACTAGCTTTAGATGACTTCAGTCTCTTTCCATTCTGTTGATGTGTTTCCTTAATTAAAGTTCATGCTCTTTATTTGTATTATTCAGATCATTATTATGTTAAATGATTTGTCATTGTATTTGCATAACATTAATCTCTAAGAGCATATATTTGCTTTATCCAAAGACCAGATTTCCCTTTCAAACATTGAGAATGCCTCCATCGCGTTTTTGTTGAAATTTCGGAAATATTTCCCTTCATACGTCATATTTTAATAATATTTTATATTAATATTTATAGTTCCACAAATACGCTTAAATCCATATCTTTGGTTTCTGTCCGATGTTTAAGAAATATTCTTGGCAACAAAACAAATAGAATGTAGCGTTTTACTGTGATATCTAGATATTTAAAACTCGTATACCTCTCATCCTTCATTATAGTAATTTTGTCAGTTTTTGCTACCCGTTTATTGACTGTTTAGTGTGAATAATGGTAACCTTCCGGACAAGACAGCATGATACCAGATATTCATGCTTAAAATACTTTTCATGGGCAAATATTTCCTGGGCAGCTTTCTTGTGTAACCACTAGAGCTAAGGTGATCGTGTCGCTGCACATTTTGCATTCGCGCCACTACCCATTGGTTTGGTTCAGCATGAAACAGATAGGAGGCACAGCACGCGAAGTAATTAACGGAAAATTCTACGCCTCAAAGGAAACAGCCAATCGCAAATTTTCGAGCCCTTCCAAATGAATTTCTCTCGAACTACCAGATTCGTCCATTTTGTCACTGGACGTTAAGAGGAAAAGAACGGCGTGCGCAGCGAGAAGTGGGAAGAGTACAACGTGGTTGTTCCAGAATTAAATATAAGAAGTTCGAAAAGAGGTAAATGGAATTTCAGAAATTTACTGATTGTTATAACTTAAAATCTTACAAAAAAGAATGAAATTTGAAATTCAACTCGACAAAGTAACGAATTAATAGCGGTTATACGACGTAAAAACTGTCTTACACTTAAAAAGAAACTAATGCCATTCGTGTTTCGTAAGAGTTTTTCTTGTTTTCTTTTATATTTATTTCATCTGGATTTTCGTTTCACTCTTTCACGTTCTGATCATTCCTGCCTTTGTATAAGAAATGCACTAAATGAGAAAACATTCCATTGGACTTGACCACTGCAGATGGAAGGAAGTAATTCATCAGGAGAGTCGATTAGTGTGTTCGCGTCGTACGTCGTATGCAGCCGACGGCGGGTACTTCGGATTCATGACGGCTTTGCCGGAAAGCGGACTCCGGAGAGGCCAGCCTCCCCGCCACGCATCAAAGGAACAACGGACAACGACGACCGGTGTTGAGGTTATCGCACAGCTCTCAAGTTGCTTAGATTTTCCTTATTATTTTGCAAGCTATAAGTGCAGGAAAATAATTCATAAAGCTGCAACTCAGAGACGTTATTTCGAAAGTTAATGGAGCTGCACACGCTCAAGGTCATTTTTACCTGAGTATTCCAAAAGAAACTCCGGCTCTGTTAGCTAAGACTAGATGTTACGGAAGCCAAGAAAATAAATATATTTCACTTCGTAGAAAGTCAATTTTTGTTATAGTTAAAAAGTTTAACTGAACCTTTCAACAACTCATTACAAAAGAAAGTTATTTGTTTTCATAGTGATTCATTAAATGGCAATCCAGCCATTTAAATCATAGTATTCATTGTTTTTAACTTATAAAATTGTAGGTCCCGGAACGCACCCCAAATCACCCACTATGTTTAATAGAAATAATTATAATTTACTGTATAATTTAATAATTTATTATTATTATTATTATTATTATTATTATTATTATTATTATTATTATTATTATTTATTATTATTATTATTATTATTATCATTATTATCATTATTATTATTATCATTATCATTATCATTATTATTATTATTATTATTATTATTATTATTATTATTATTATTATATCGGTGGTTCCGGAACGCAGTTTCGTCGCGTCCCGTCAGAAATCAAACCCTCATTGTATGTATATATGAAATTAGAGTTGATATTTCTTAAGTGCATAAATTAGTAATCTACAGTCATTTAGGACAGGCTGTTTCAAGTCTGCCTCTCGCGGACATGGGCGCACGCGTGCATTCGTAGCTTGCCCAGGAGGCGGTTGTGTGTGGGGGGGACAGCTTTTATCACTATCGCTTTGCTTTTCGTGGAAGCAACATGTGTAGTGCGATGGCTGGCAGAAGAAACCCCAACCCCTTTTCTGTCTCACTGGACACCGTACCATCGCCGATGCAGTTGGAGATAATAGATTTGCGGAACTTCGTACTTCTAAAGGACAGAGTTTTTAATAACTTTAATTTGTTACGATGGTATCAGAATTTACATGTGGAAATCTTACCCAAACTTCATAAAATGCTATGTTGTTTGGGTCAACATATTATTGTGAACTTTCTCTGCAATGAAAGAATAACAAAACAAATAAAGAACCCAATCAGAACAAGACATTAAAGAGCGTTCGATGCTTCCAAACAGTCCAAGGACTAGCACCAGATATTGCTTCACTTGTTAAGAACAATTAATTACATAAAATATTGTTGTTGAATAGAATCGAATTTTACGTTTCCTGTTAAATTTGAAGGTTTCTTTCTGAATATGTACCTCGGTGTGCCCTCTGCTCCCCAATGTAACCTCTCCCTGCTTCGGCTATCAGCTGCGAATTGTCGCCAAATAAAGAAGGCCAACTCGCGCCCCAAGGACATACATTTCGCCGGGCGGCGGCAGCAATTGTTGACAGCAGTCTGTGCCCTCCAGTCTTTACCAGTGCCCGCAAAGGCTCGCGGGCGCCCGCTTGCCTGCCTGCGGGTAGCTAAGTTGGAACAGCCTGATTTAGGATTCTCTTTTTTGTGTTGATGGTTTTTGATTCGGTGCCTGTTGTATTGTTTATCCTATGTGTATTGTTTTTTTTTATTTCGGCATTTTTTGTGCATTCACTGATAGAGTAAAGTCAGTAGTTTGGTCAATTTAAATCAAAGAGTGTATATATGCAACTTGCTTTTAGAATAATACATGCTGAATTCTTATCCAAATAGGTACTTGACTGTTTCTGCGACAAGAAATATAAAGAATATCTAGCTTCCGTGTATCCGACAAAATTAAACTTCCCGACATTCTCAGTTTAATTTTATCAGCTACAATGTACATACGTCTTTACAAGTATGAACGGTGAAAAGGCAAATTACGACACAGCTTTCGTTGCTTTGTATAATAGTCTAATCTAAATAAATAGTTGAGCTACAATGACATACATATATGTTCTCGCATTATTTATAATGGCCGCACAAAATTATAATTAATTCTGGCAAAAGGTTTTCCACAAGAAAATCGTTTTTCATTGTTAGGATTCGAACTCGTTTTAACTTTAGTAGGCAATTTATATATCCCCTTACATCAATATCACAAAAAATCGCTACCTACACGAAGCTTTAAAAAATTGAACATGTGCAAATGCAATTTTCAAAAATTCAGAGATTTTCATTCACATTATTTCAAGAACTAAATTTCAAGAACGGATTGTTTAAGGTTCCACTCATTCTTGCACTTTGCTATCCTAGTCCATAGATTAGCGACCCCCTGTTTCAATGTCTTCACACCAGCGGATATTTTGGCGTCCGAAATTTCTGTTTCCATCCCTCAGGACTCATACGCCCGCGTGAAGGGTTCCATGCGAATGCCGTGTCCTGCCCATTTCCATCTCATTCTTCAAACCTCACTGCTTGTATCTATCGTTTTAATGTCCTTCCTAAGGTTTCCATTTCTTCTATTGTCCAAGAGCGTAATACAAAACATTTTTATTTCTGCTTTTCTTTGCAAAATTCTTAAATAGTTGCTATAAGGTTTAGAATTTCGTACAGTCATGTTTCAGCACTCTGGTGTAGATCAGGAAGTTTACGTGAATCAAAGTAAACTTTCTTGATTTGTATACTTTCCTAATAAATATTAAGAGCGAAATAAGACAAATTTGAATTATTTAACAGGCAAAAAAGACAAACAAACGACTCCGAATTTTTCTGCAACGGATGAAAATAATTAGTTTCGAAGAAATTAAAAAGATCATTACCATTACTAATGCATTAACAATAATATGAAGATCTTCGATCTCCACAAAAACTGATTGCCGAAGGTTTTGCCCTAATTGCAGTGCATTTCTTGTATCATACCAATCACCTTTGGTAGTCGACACTGTCGAACCGTATCAACATATTGAACCCCAAATCATGTGGGCAGAATTTGAATGTCACTAATTTAGATTGTCTCATTTAATTTTACTCTGAAAATCACGAATTTCGGATGTGAAACCATGTATCTAAATTTGAGAAAGCTAATTACACTCTCCGAAGAGAATCTATAAATACCAATCAGTTGAAAAACTACCAATTAAATAGGACAGGTTAAGAGAGAAAATAATGGTCATATTTGTGAAAAAGTGTACAAACTTATGAAAACTTCTTTAGACTTATAAAATGCCCCAGTAAATCACCGGCAGTCGGATTCTAAGATCTTCAGGAAGCAAAGGGTGAAAGGATTTGAAAAATGATGCTAAAGGTTCAGGCTGAGAATTGTATGGTTAGACAGAATAACAAATGAATGCTTCAAAGCCACAGAAGATGCACCTGGGTCGAAGAAAATAGATAAACGCAAAAGGCCTCATGGATTGTACATGCTATTTGACAAGATGGATTATAGGAATATATTTTTGAAATAAATTTATGAAGTAGTAATTGAAAAGGAATACCAAAGTAGTAGCATACTAACAGCACAAAGTTTGAGGGAAGTAGTAAGTGAAGCGTGTACAGAGACTTACTAAGCAATTAGGCACTAAAATATACTTCCTGCGTATTGAGATTTTGCTGACCAGAGCGCTTAAAATAACATTATGCAAATAGTATTCGATTTTACAACACAATGGTATGAAACATAGGTTAGCAATGGGACATTAACTAGTCATCGAGGAAAACGAACAATGTGCTGAACGGGAAAATAGAAGAGTAACATTCCAAAAATAAGAACAAAAAAGATAAAAATACTATTCAACCAGAAAGATTTAACATCTCCACCTTGTACATTTGTTACACTGCGTTTAAGAATTTTGTAATGCGTGTGTAACGATAACCAACGTGAAGGGATGGATTAATGGTTCTGTGAAAACTCATGGGTTAAATACTCTAATATATAAACTGTGCAAAAGGGAATATGATGAACTAAGAATGAACGACTTGTACGAAACAAGAGCGAATTTTTATTCTTGTTTTTGCTCTCTAACAGAAAAGAATTAATTATCAAGTCCATTCAATATATTTTGGTGTCAGCGGGATCTTGTTTATACCTATCAATAACCGGTTCATATTAGGCTATAGATTCCAATCGACCACTTGGTTATCATTGACCTCTTCAAATTTTCATCGACCCTCAAGTCGTCGGTACCGACCCCATTGGAAACCCTTACTTTAGACTGATCAAGGAATAGCAATTTTGGGGAAAATTGGCTGAAGATATTGGGCGCCAATTGACTGCTTTGGGCCCCAATTGACAAAAATGTATGACAATGTTCTTTCTAAAATAAAAATATCCTGCAGCATTTTAATACTTTGTGATATGTTACGTTTCCTTTATTTTTATAAAGTGACTTATGTTTTGTTCTGTTTCGTCCCCTCCACCTCTGATTATTTCGTTTTTTCTACAGATTTCATTGTTCTCTTTTTCAAATTATAACTAACATTTTTTCGTTAAGCTGCTCCCATTCTCTTCATACTTGATTCCTTCTCCTTGAAGAAAGGATGTATGTATTTACAAAGGGTATGTTTTTCGTTATTTATGTTTTTGGATTTATATTTTTATTTTTTAATAATTAAAAGAATTGCATGATTGAACATATTTTGGTAAATTCGTTCCCATCTACTTATGTTTTGTACATGCTACATATTTTTTACTTATACTTTTTTATTCCATAATTTTCACATCTTATTACTGTTTAATTTTATTTTTCATACTATCATTGTAAACAATATCAAAGTTTCTTTTTCATTTTTAGACATAAATATAATATTTTTTTGTTCAAACGTGATGATGCGTATAATTCCTATGCGAAACGTTGGGTTCCAGTAAGCTATTATATGGACAATAAAACATTTTTTAAACTTGTTTATTAATTGTCAAAAAAAGAAAAAAGGATACCAGAGTGTTAAAGCATTAATACGAGTATAATTGTCAATAAAACTATGTATTTGACTATTGAAAATCAATATTTATTAATTTCATTTTTTAATAAATATATATTACCTAGTCTACAAATTTAAATGCTTGTTAATAATTTTAATTTTTTTGGTAAATACGTGTTTTTAAAGTAAGACATGATTTTTTTCAATCACCCGTTTAATTTCTTTCTAGATTTGCGTAGAATCGTAAACATTCCATATTCCAAAATTCGTTAAATCTTGTGGTTTTCTAATAACGTTTTTACTTTTAATCAAACATTCAAATAGCTAAATTAAATTACACATTTAAATTGCGGATTGTATGAAAAAGCACGTGTGACCATATTTCCTGCTGGACATTTCTGTTGTATCAAAATAAATAATCCGCTTAAGTGACTCAGTAGTGTCTAATGTAGAGTAAATAGTTCGACGTGTAATGAGGTAATCTTAGGAAGTTATTTTATTCAATACTCTTAAAACCTTTAAAAAATGTGCATGCTGTTTATTTTTGCAAAGAAATTTGTTTCAGCAAAGAAACTTATGCTTGTAATGTGGCAAAGTAGCACAGAAGATCTTCTGTAATCACGTCGAGGGAGGTCGGTCCATTCCTGACGGGGGTGGGTGCAGGGAGGATTCTTAAGTATTCCTTTCTTTCACCAGTGAGCTTTCTTCTCCCCATCGTCCATTCTCGTTATTTTATACCATCATGTCTCTTTTCTTCTTCTCTTCTATTTTACTGCCCTCCCCTTTATGCTGAACCCCACCCATGTGTCTGCCCTGCATTGGCGACTCGTGACGGAGGGAATGAGTGTCCTGGCGGTAGAGGGGTCCGCCCGTTTCCCAACTACTCCTCTTGTGCTACGTTACGCTTTACATCTAGGGATACGTTGTTTACATATTTTGGGGGACATTCCTTGTAGGCTTCAATATCCTTGCTTTGGTCTCGGACTCATCTAGAGGAGAGGTCGGGAGCTAACCCACCCTCGATCAATCGGTTCGGACTAGCTCTTGAAGTGAACTTGAGGGTGAGTGGAGGGATCCACGGTGAGGCAGCGCTGTGACATTCCCCCACTATATCTCTGGGTCAGCCCTGGCACCCCTGTGGAGTGTCTCCCTGTTGGACTCCATGGTGGGGGGGGAGCACCCCGCTGCCCATTTCCGAAGACGCGCAACGACCGCAACGCGCTATGAGATGTGCAACGAGCTATTGATTTAAATAGTTTCATTTCGAAAGACAAGCCGAAAAACCCTAGTTTCCTCCTCATGACATGCGCCGAGGAAGAGAAAACTTTCAAAAACGTAAGTGCTGTCCGTCTGGCACGATCCATGGAGGAAGCACATAGAGGCAGCTCCAAGACAGAAATGGACTGATTCTTTTTTAAGCACGTACCAATAAGAAAATACGAAAATCCATGCAAATTGCCGACCTCCAGGTGGTAATGACCACTCATCCAACTCTGAATATATGCAAGGGAATGGGTAAGGTAATCGAAGACTTTGCTTCGGAGAGTAACGAAGAGCTTCTTTCCTTCTTCAAGAGTCAGGGCGTTACTGTAGTGTATAGGATCAAAAGGAAGGAGCAAGGGAAAGTGATCCCTACTTCGACCCTGCTCATTACGATTGACCGTCCGACCCTCCCGGAAAGGATCAGTTGTGGTTTCTACAACCTCCATGTGCGACATTATGACAAAAAACCTTTGCTCTCTTTCAAGTCTGGGCATACCCAGCAACGTTGTATGTTGGAGAGCCCAGTGTGCGGGAAGTGAGGTAGATCAGTGCACGACCCACCATCCTGCGCTACATCACCGCACTGTGTGAGTTGTGAAGGCGACTATGCAGCCAATTACAACCAGTGCCCAACCTTTCTTTGAGAAAGAGAGGATTCAGAAAATCAGGGTTACCGAAAACATTTCCTTCCCTGAGGCCAGTGCCAAACGTCGGCACTAGGCTAGAAATCGCAAAAGACTTCTACTGAACCCCTAATGGAAATCGATGCTAGTCAGATATCACTTGCGAACAAACATTCGTCATTGAAACCCCGTTCACGTCCTTCTACTTCCGAGACACATGGAGCGTTCTTCGAGAGAGTAGATTCCGTATATCTCGGTCACGTGTGACAAAAAATGGACCCCCCCCACCGACACAGGCGACCATCTCCAGCAGCAGTAAGGATGACTCTCCTCTTGACAAGGAGTACCACGAGAGTTCCTTTACTTTCTTTCAGAAGTTAAGAAAGGAAAAAAGCTAGCAAAGAAATTCCCTACGATGGCTGTCTCCCGGAATTTAAACGGCCCTCCTGCATATTCCGAAGACATGATATTAATTTATCCCCGTAGGCCATCTAGAGTCTGACTTCAGGAAATTCATCTCATTCCCCATCATCCCCTCGCTTCGCAGTTTTAGCACCTATCGGATTGATGAAGAGGACGAACTTCGTCCTCACAGTAGTATCTCGATACTTATCCGTGACTCCTTGTACTCTGAGGAACATACCGTTCGGGCCGACCTTCGAACTGCATGCGTTCGGATACACCTACAATCCTTTTCGTTGAAGGCGTAATATATACATTCCTCCTGGCCAAGCCATGTCACAAGAAAAACTTGAATATGTGTTTTCTCTGTTGCCCGTCACATTTCTTTCTTATTGCGGGAGACTTTCATGCCCACAATCCCACCTGGGTGGCAGAGGACTTGCGCGAGAGGTAATATACTTGAAAATATTATTAATAACCAGAACCTAATTCTTCTGAATACTGGCGAAAGCACACATTTTTCTGTATCTTCAAACAATTCCTCGTCCGTAAATCTGGTTCTCTGCTTTCCATCTCTCTCTAGCGTCTTTGAGTGAATTTTCCTTTTCGATCTGCATGGCAGTGACCACTTCCCCATTCTGGTCAATTTTGATATTCCCGACTTAACGCCTGGCCTCCTCGCTGGCTAATCAATCCAGCTGAGTGGGAAATATTCGAGAATGAAATACGGATATCGGAAAACTGCCGAAACGATATCGATGCCATGGTTGCCCATTTTTACTGATGCCTTTCTTTAAGCAGCCTCAATTACCATCCCGAAGTCGTTGGGTCGCCCACGACATCCTCCCGTGCTATGGTGGAATTCCGACTTCGCCGCGGTGCCTCATCGGAAGCGGGCACTGATAAAGCTTAGTAGGTTCCAACTGTGACTACTCTATTAAATTATGAAATATCCCGAGCCAGAGCAAGATTGGCCATACGGGAAAGTAAGGCCGCGTCCTGGAGAGCCTATATTTCATCACTCTTGCCGTACGCCCCCTAATGTAGTGTGGCGAAAGGTTGACTACTGTCTGCCTCCCGGCTTCTGGTAAATGGAAATATTCTCACCTCATCAGAAGACATAACTGAAAAATTGGCCTCTTATTACGAGCAAAGCTCCAACTCTGTACAAGACTCCCCTGTCTTTCTGAACACTAAAAGAATAATGGAGAACTTCAGATTAGATTTCTCGAATGGCGCGGAGGAAGATTCTGCTCCAGGATCAGATCAGATACATAATCAATAATCAAAACCTGAAACAACTACCGGAAAACGCTCGTTCTTTCCTCCTCCGCATTTTCAACTAGATTTGGATTGAACATGCCGTACCAAGGATTTGGCGTGAAGCCATTGTTCCTCCAATCCCTAAACACGGAAAGGAAAGAACAATTCCCTCGAGTTCCCAATCTCGCTCACAAGCTGTGTGCAAGCTTTTAGAGCGATGGTCTGGAACACACGTCTGGTCTGCCTCCTGGAACAAAGTAATCGGTTCACATATTTTCAATGTGGTTTCAGGAAGCACCGATCAACCATGGACCAGTTATTCTCCCTTGCCACAGAGATCTTCGTCTTTCGTGCTACAACAACACTAGTAGCAATTTCCTTCGACATAGAGAAAGTGTATGACACCATCTGGAGGTACGGAATTCTTGTACCTTGCACTCTTGGGGCCTTTAAGGACGGTTCCCTTCGTTTGTAGTAGATTTTCTTTCACCAATATCTTTCCTCGTTAGCCTTGTTGACATATTATCCTCGAGACATCAGTTAGAAAACGGTGTTTGTCAGGGATCAATTCTGAGCGTCACTCTGCCATTGCTATCAATAGTATCGTCTCAGTAATTCAAGTCTGTAAAATCATCGCTCTTCGTTTAGGCCTTTGCCATTCTGTTCCTCAAAGAGCATACAAGTTATTGAGAAGCATTTAGGTTTGTCCTCGACAAACTGTAAGAATGGAGCGATGAGACTGAATTAAATTTCCCCACCTAAAAATCCAGTTGTATGCATTCCGAAGAATTCATCACCTCTATAATCATCATGACCTTTTCCTTAGGGATCATCAACTTTCATTCGTCGGATCCCCAACTTTTTTTGACCAGATGTTCGACAAAAATTTAATATAGCAAAAGCGTATTCATAAATTGAAAGTCGATGTGAATCACCATCGAACTTCCTTCGCTCTCTTACTGGTAGGATATGGGGTGCAGACCGAGTATGTCTCCTGCGCCTATCCGCCATCCAAACTATCTTGGATTATTGTTTTGTGTGTTGTTTATAGATGAGCGACTCTGTCGACTCTCTAGCCATTGAAATCCATTCACAATTAACAGTATACAGATCAGGACAGACACCTACCGCACGAGTCGCATTAAATGCCTCTTGGCCGAGGGTGGGAAACCATACTTGCACCGAAGGCAAGATATTGTAATCGGCTTCTATGGTGCGAAAGTATCAGCTATATATTTATAGCTGATACTCCATCGCGCCAAGCAGTCCTTCAGCCAAGTCGCAGGACATCATACGCACTCAGACCATCGCTACCCCATCCTCCGGGTATACGTCTCTACACGCTTTTGCAGAAGCTCAATAGAAGATTCCCCACCCTTTTAAACCTCCACGAAGTCTTTTTTCCCCTTGGAAACTTCTCCGTCTTAAAATAGACTCGGAACTATTAAACTTCCCCAAATCCTCAACTCCCTCCCAAGTACATTTCTGACGGAATTTTAGGAGATGGAATCCTTGTATCCCGGCTATAACTTAATATAAAGTTATTGTTGCTGCCAAAATGGTAAAGTAGGATGTGCATTCCACTGCCATAGTGCCACGCGGAGTTTTCGAATAGACTCGTCGTGGAGTGTTTTTATTTAAGAGAAATCTGCGCTTTTGGAAGTACTGAGGTTCGCTGAATCTATGACATTAATGTAAGCAGTGATCTCAGGTATTCTAAAAGCTCGGTCGAATCCATCTCCTTTTCTTCCGGTGATCCTCTGACAATATAGATCCAACACCATATTCATCATTTATTGGTGTGTCATTATAATTTGGCTTCTTGTGGGATCTCTGGTCACGTGGGAATAATAGGAAACGAAATAGCTGACCAGGCCGCGAAGGTCGCCACGAAGAAAACTTGAGTTAGACATCGTCATAGTCCCAACAAATTATACCAAGCTGTTTATCAAACGCTCTACTCTCAGTGCATGGCAAACAGAGTTGCAGAATTCGGATTTTAAGCTCATGACAATTATTCCATAAAGCCTTGATCTTCCTCATTCCGTGGCTCTAGGCGCGAGGAGATTATTCTGACACGCCTTCGGATCAGTCACTGCCATTTCTTCCTTTCTCCCACGGATATCTTTTCCGCGGTGACACAACCTCTACTTGCGATAGTTGCGAGACGGATCTTACTGTGGAGCATGCTCTCTCGCACTGTTCTAAGGTAAGAGGTAGCCGCCGAAGGCATCGCCTCGCTAGCTTTCTAACAGAGATACTTATAAATGAATATTCTCTCTGCACGCATTTTAGCTTCTTACGGGAAGCTAACATCGGCGGCGGCGATGGTGTAGCGGTTAGCGTAGTGGACTGCTATACAGATCAGAACATAGGTTAAAGTTTGCGGGTTCAAACCCGATCGAAGCCGTGGATTTTTAAGGGCGAAAAAATCCTTCGTACGCCTTCCTTCGGAGGGGAAGTAAAGCCGGCTGTCTCATGTTAGTACATTTACTGCATGTAAAAGATCCTCAAGCCTTCGGAGGGGAAGTAAAGCCGGCTGTCTCATGTTAGTACATTTACTGCATGTAAAAGATCCTCAAGCCTAAATGATGCCTCTGAGCTAAATTCAAATCGCCTGTTTCGTCGCCCAAGTAATACCTTCTTTCTCCCATGGTTGGTGAAAGGAGTGTAACGAAATTTGCGTGGTAAGACGGAAGAGCAGGCCTCATGGTCTGAGTCTCGCCACATGGTCTGAGGCAAATTCAATTCAACATCTATAGCCTTAACTCAGAGAAGAGGATAATGCCAATTACAAGGGTTGGGTAAAAAGTAATGAGATTTTTTTCTCTGAAATGACTTTATTGAATGAAATGAATTTATTGACAGAGGTATTTACATTTACACACCTTCAATATAATCGCCTCCGTTGTTAATGACATTTTGCCAAATGTTAGGAAGGCGTCGTTCAGCATCTGCGCGTGTATTTATGTTGATGTCCCATATTGACTGCCCTATAGCATGGTTAATTTCTTCTCTGATATTGTACCGGGTTCTTCTCAGTGGTTCTTTCAGTTTGCTGAAAAATCATAATCACAGGAACTCACATCGGATGAGTAAGGTGGGAGTTCCAGAATGTCTCATTGCCAGCGGCGCAAGAGGTCTCCACGTGGGAGCGTCCTATGTGGGGGTTCTTCTTCACATCATTCCTGCCTAATCTGAACGGTTAAATCAATCATGCGACTGTGTCGTATGGCAATTGTGCATCACGACATGCTTCACACAGTCCCTAAAAACATTCTTGCTTATTCCGACCTCGTGGTACTTCCATTTTGAGGTAGGGACATTCTCTATATTTGTAAACATGACGGTAGTGCTCTTGCACTATTGATATGAAATACGTTTTATACACTGGAGTAGAGTGACAGAGTACTGTTCCCACCCGTTGCACAAACTCGTCTAATAGTCTTTACTTTTGTCACGACAGATGGCAGCACGCCGACTCACTGGCTTTGTTACAGCAATATTTTCATTACGTTTTATTTAACCTATGTATTTCACGTTTCATTGTAGTTTTTAAAGTGTTTATCTGGCTCTTTTCTATGAAACTCTTTTCATAACTGGACACGTTCGTTTTCATTTTTACTTGCATTTTACTTCCCATTTTAAAAAAGTTTTAACTTAGCAGTGTCACAATACGTACTGTTCTTAAAATAATTTGACACGAGCGCCAATGTCCTCATCTGTTGAAGCACTCTTAAAAACAACAATAATGATAATAATAATAATAATAATAATAATAATAATAATAATAATAATAATAATAATAATAATAATAATAATAATAATAATAATAATAATAATAATAATAATCGTCTGTAATTTAAGAGGTGAAAGTTAAGATAGTACTTTGGGCGAACTTAAGTTAATAAAACTTATTAAATTCTTTGTAGTGTCGCCCTTCTAATTATTTAAGAAAAAATTCATATTTTCAAAAAAATAATATTAGGATAAAATCTGTAAAATTTTTATAATCATTTTTCAAAATTTCGCACTCACATTGTAATCAGAATAAAAACTTCATGATCAGTTCAGTGACTCGCCTGTTGCGTGGACATTTTGTGCAATTGCTCTATTGATACATTATTTTATTTAGTATGGTAAAATTGTTTTTGACTCTTATTGTATAATTCTATCATTTGATGTCTGCAACCCCTTGCATAATAATACTCATTACGATACAGATTTCATTATGATACTGGTTCTTGACCCATCAAAGAGAAGTTTACAAACTAAGTATTGATACTTCATTAATCATTGAGAATCGTTCCAGTAAATGTTTTGTTCGATTGTGTACATTAAAATTGCATTTAATATTATATTGTTTGTCAATTTTAATTTATTTTATTAGTAGTAAATTTTACGTGGCATGTTATTTCAAATCAATTGGATCGTAATTTCACTTTGATCCTATTTGACCAGCGCAGTGGTAGTGGTAGAGGGAACATTTGACTGACGTTAAGATCAGAACGCAAGTTATTTAGTTTTGTGTGTTGCTGCCGTGGGTTTCTCCTTAAAAACCGGCCAATTCTTTAGTTTAAAATTCCTAGTGAATCAGAGGATGAGTTGGCATCTGCAGAAATATGAGAAAAAGCGAAAACGGTGACCTCGGTATTATTGCCGCAACTTTTGCACTCTCGCAGGCGGACTGGTAAACCATAGCCAACTGCGGCAGGTAGATAGCTGTCCGCTAGGGGGCCTTGACTAAATCCTGCATGTTAACTGCCACGAAACGATTCAATGTAAAAGTTTAACTTATAAAATTTACCGTCGGTCCGGTGGTTGAGATCGCTAAGGCAGTAGTGTCATAGTGATATCGGACCGAAGGGTCGCGCGTTCGAGTCCCGCCTTCGGCATGATTGTACTTGTTGGTCCTTTCACCTCTTATCGTCACCATTTCGTTTCATCTTGATAGTTACAATAATTAACTCTAATAGTGATCGCTAATGACCTAGATGTTGATGCGATCTTAAATAATTTAAAAAATTTGCCATAGAAAGAGTTCTATATGAAACTCGATGTCATGGGTATTGTTAATGTCAGTTTTTGAAAGTACAGACGTTGTTAGTATCATTTCACTTATAGAGAGGCAAGACTTGTGAAACTGACCTCCATTCCAAAGAGAGAAACTTTTAACTGATCAATATGAATGGTGGTACTTTTTGTTTATTTTCAAGCCATGTGTAGTTTTTAGAGCAAATTTTAGAAAAATTACTTACTTCTAATAGGTTGAATATTGGGGTCGATAATGTATCTGAAGCTGATATTTCTGAAATGTGTTTCGGAAATGCACTACTCGAAACAAAATTGAAATAGATTTTCTCTTTATTTTTGTGCATCAGCATGAATTTTTATATATCACATGATTTTTTAATTTCTTATTGCCCAGTAACACAGTGTACTTCATCCCACACCTTTTGAATTTAGACAAATAAAGATATATCTTCCTAACCCCATAAATTGCTTGGATAGATTTATTTTTAAAAGAATTAATTTTACTCATAGTTGTATTACCGACTGGGATTGCATATATGGTTGCGAGTCCACCACAGTCCTCGGAAGTAGGGTTGCAAGATATTTTCGAAAGAAAAACCGGACGTCATTAATTTGTTTTTATTAGCTCATAAAAAATACTCAAAAAGAAAAAAAGTTTACAATATACTTTTTTATATATTTATCATTTGATTCCACTGCTTTTAATAAAGGTTTATTGCTCGGGATGGAATCTTTGAATTCAGTGCAACTATAGTTTATATTGAATAAAACATACAATTCACTTTTTACAGTGTTTACGGCGAGACGCCTTCTTTCGTCGTATATTTCTCATACATTTCCACCAGGAGCGGTGGCTCAGTGCATCAACTGATGTCACTGCAGCGCCTCTGACCGGGAGGTCCTGGGTTCGAGTCCTGACGGCGGCAGGGTTTTCGACACTAGCGTTCCCGCTAGGTCGAATTCAGTCGCTGTCTGGAGAATTTTAGCGACCGGCTGCTCTGATCGGTAGTTTTCCGTGGTTTCTCCGATCAACACCAGGTGAATGCCGGAGCAGTACCCTACCAAATGGGCCACGGACCGCGCGCGATCTATCCTTTCACTTCCTTGTCCTATCTTCTCCCCTTACAACAACTTACACTAACATGCACTACACTACCACATATTCCGGGAGGTCAGTCGGGAACTTGTCCCGGCTGGGGCGGTGCTCCGCTGGTGAGAGAGTCCTGGTTAAGGGAAACCCCACTAGCCGACGGTAGGTCGGCGCTGGATCTCGCCGTCCAGCGGGGGAAGATCGCCGCCATCTCCCGAGAAAAAACATGCACTACACCAACGGGACTAATGACCAAAGCAGTTGACGCGCCCGGAAACACGAAAAAATCAATCAATCAATCAATGATATATTTCCCATGACGCTGAAGATTCGTTCCACAAAAGCGTTGGATACAAGAATACTAAAGACCAACCGCACAATTTTAAAAAATTTGGTGCTCCATCTTTTATGAAAAAATTGCAACACATGTTAATGGAGTTGCCTTGGAGTGAAGAAACAAATTACACAAAAGTCCTTTAAAACCGAACATCTTTCCTCCGACACCCTTCACCGGATAAATATGAAGAAAACCGGACTGTCCAGTCGAAAATGTGACATCTGGCAGCCACATTCGTAAGCCGGGAGGAGGGACTAGCTTTGAATCACGGTGGCACAAATAGTTTCGACCCTTTGGATCAGAGGAAAATTCATATACTGTTTGTAAGAGAATTCCAATCGGCCATTCCCGTGATTTCCTCCACTCACTTCAGGCGGATGACGGAGCAGCACCATCAACAACAGGGCTGCGCTCGATCCTTCCCTCCCGATCCTGTTGCCTGTCGTGTCGCTTCCTTGGATCTGGCGATGGGGAAATTTCCTATTTTCGATCGGCCATCCTACATTAATCTTAAAATATTACATCACGTGTCGGTTATCAAGGGCGCGGTGACAAACTACATGACCACCCAGACCGTATATTATTTTATTTTTTAATTTATTTAGTTTACGCAAATTATTAGAAAAAATGAGAAGTAAAATCTGCTCACTACGTTTCATGGTATTTATAAAAAAACATAGAGAAATAAAAAATAAAAATAGTATTGATATCTGTGTTGGCATTTTAAAGTCCACGAAATAGTGAGCCCCGGGTTGCGTCCTGTACACAATAGCGCGAATCTTGTGGCGAGCGTAGTTAGCGATTAACATGCCGGGAAAGTAAGCATCGCCTCCGGAGCCCAGCAGGCGCCGTGGCTGCAGGGCAGGACCTCGGTTCACGGGGTGGAAAATCTGGCACGCGCGCTCCCTCTGTTTTACGACCTCGCGGGGGCGACGGGGCCGAGGCGGAGGCGGAGGCAGTGGCGAAGGCGAGGGCGGGGCGCCAGCGACTGACGGCAGGCGTCGCGGCCGCCCTCGTGAGGTCAGCCCTTCCCTCTTGGCGCTGGGGCGGAAATCCGCCCCATCCCAGCTCTCTCCCCTCCTCCCCAATCCCGCCCCCCTCCGCTTGGCCACGTCCGTTGCACGCCCTATTCTCCCAAGCCTTTCCGACCCGACGCTCTCGAGTGGGACTGTTGAATGGCTTTCCAGTGCACGGTCGTTATTGGGTCTTCAGAAAGAGTGCCCTTTAATTTTCGCTACGGAAAATGGAATCAATCGACGTGACACAAAAAAAATCCTTTCAAAATATAGAATTTTATCAAACTTCTTTCAGCAATTCGAGAGTTACTATCAGTCCCTGGCATTCAACACACTCTGCTCTTAATTAAAACAGAAAATTCTGGTAAGTTGCTATCTTTACACTTTGTGTGACATGACATTGTTAAAGAGTATTACTCTGTGCTCGAAATGTGCGAGCAGAGTTACAAATCTATGTAGTCACTCTTTAAATGGATCTTTAGAGAACCACACATTGCAAATAATTTTTTAAGAAATCTTACTCATTGACGTTGAATTAAAAAAAGGTGACTACAGTTATAAGTATTAACAGGATCCCAATTCTCTCTCATAATTGAGTTTTTTAATTGTTTTTGACGTTAACTAAGTAAAAAAATTAAAAAATTAAAATTAAAAGAAACTTAAAATTAAAATAACTTAAAATTAAAATAAATAAGTTAAAATTAAGATAAATAAGTTAAAATTAAGATAAATAAGTTAAAATTAAGATAAATAAGTTAAAATTAAAATGAGTAAAAATTAAAATTGAAATAAACAAAAATTAAAATAAATTAAAATAAACAAAAATTAAAATAAATTAAAATCAAAATTAAAATAAATGAAAAATAATGGATTAATTTCAAGAGCATATTATGCAAAAACAATTTTATTTTTCAAAAAACTGTACATGATTTTTTATGAGATGATTTTTTAACCAACTATGTCGAGCAAAAATATGTCTTCAATTTTGTAATTTTGAAATGTGAACGTTTTGGAATTTTCAAAAATGGTGTTCGCCTAAAATGAAACTAGCACTATATTTTTTACTTTCCCTAGATACATACAAGGAGAAAAATTAAAGAAAAAAAAGGTTTCTAGAGAAAATGTGGTTTAGAGAAAAAATTGTTTAAACAAATTAAAAATTGCCTATATTTCCCTCAAAATTACGCGTAAATTACTCACATTTTTGAATAATTGTACATTACTTTATTTTAAGATGTATCTTTAAAGAATATATTTAATTAAGGGAAAATAGACTATCTTCAATATTATAGTTGTAGGAAGACGCCTAAAAATTTTCACTTTTACAATTTTCGAAATATCTGGGATTTTAACAAACATGGGACCTGCACCATTTTCTTAAGCTTCCTTTACGCTATCCGAGGACAACGTTTAATTAAAAAAAGTGATGCCCTTTTTGAGAAAATTTCGAAAATGTTTTTGATGCTTGAAGTAAACTACCCTTAAAAATAAAAATATCCATTTGAAACTCCCAAAGCCTCGAATTCGTTCAGATCGATCGAGGTATATCAGTTTGGGAATTCGGCTGAACAGTTTAGTGGCTAGTTGACCACAGACGGACATACGGACATTTTGCTGTTTATCGATTTTTCGGTATAAGGTATCACTATAAATGGATGCTGGTTACAGCACGTGTTAGAGGATGTAATTTACTGTGTCTGGCATCCGAACTTATCCACTTTGTATTACCAGTGTCCGGCAATGAATTTTTCTGTGGGAAATTCGCCGTTTCCCGGCGAAAGATTACCTAACTTTCTCTTATTACGAGAAAGTAAAAATGTGTGAAACACTTGCTGAACGGCACGTAGTCCAGAAAAGAAAACCACTTTTTTCGTGTTTCGACCTCTTAGGTTTTCACTTCTACTACACAATAATACTATTTTGGATTTTCCTCGCCAAAATGGATAAAAAATTGAAATGTTTCATCCGGGAGGGGAACTGCATTTGTGTTAATGTTGGTCTGTCTTTATTTCCTGGCCAAGAGAAACTTCCGTTGTAATACGTGATTAAAATTAAAACGCCTTTTATGTCTCGCAACATTTCCTCATAAAGCAACTGGTCTGAGATAACAGGATGCGCTCATAAACCTCGAATCAAGCCCGCATCGTCTCTGCAGCAATTAGAACAAATTCTTCGTTGCTCGTAGCAAAGGGAAGGTGGAAATGCTAAGAACTAGAGATAATTACTCCTTTTGTGCAACGCATATTGATCATCACCAGCGGGGATAAAACGTTGAAATTACAATTTCTCACGAGATAAATGAAGCCAAACAATTTTTCTCTCTGTTACTTTCGTGTAGCTATTTTAGTAGAACAAGGTTTTTATAAGTTTTGTTTGTTTTGTACTTAATTCCAGGAGAGTTGAAATGGAAAGCAAATGCACAGAATTCATTTATTTTTTTAATTTCAAACGCTATATTTCTGGACATAGCCTGTAGTTAAACTGAACTTACTTTCGATCCCTATTAATGTCTATGTTCCATATGAAACAGTAAGTAGCCGTAAACTATAAACATCACTTTCCCCAATGTTTAACACCACAATAATTTTTTTAATACAATTTGCTTTAATGTGTTTATGAATTCAGAAATGAAGGAATAAATGAATAGGCTAAACAGTTCAAACGTATGACTGCATATTTCAGCGTTCTATGCATATTACTATAATTACGTATTCTTACAAATTTATTCTCGCCTGTTAAAATTAATATCGTTAGATTTGTGCACTACTTGGCAATTGAGAAGTCATAGCCAAGTACGGAGGATATCCATCGTCATTTAACATACGGGTTGCAGCAAACCGCGATGTAACAACGATATTTGCATTATATTTCACATAAATTGTGTAACGAGAACATATGGCAATAATTCAATATTATCGGGCTGGCGTAGCAAATAACTTATATACACACCAGAAAATATATATGTTGTAAATGTGTTTTGTTGTGGAAGAGTAAATTTTTATTAAGGTTAGAAATGAAGTTTAAGTATCTAGTAAACTTGGCCCTCTCTACCGGGGCCGTATGTGCGTGAGTTAACATCATATAGGTTATGTGTTTTTCGGTATGTGAACTCAACGCAGGGTTTGCAGAACTTACGCAGAATGTGAACCCATCAAAAGATTTATTGACTGGGTACAACTGTGGTTCCCCGCCATGCTAATTTGTCTCTGATGGGATCCGCACTTCACACGCAGTAGTCGGTGAGGCAATTGGAGAGTGAAGCGAAGACAATCGGACTCGCCAGCTGCATGAGATGTACTTAGCGCAAAGAAGGGGTCACATTCCCAATTTTCATCTTTTCTACATGCGTTGTTTGGGTCAAGATCTGAATATGAGTGTTTTTTTTTTTTTTACATTTATTGACTTTCCATTGCGGAAGGTGAGCTCTGAGTGGCAGTATTTTATACGCGGATCGTCAGCCTGGTCCAAACATTGATTTTAGTGGATTTGTAATGACTTTGTAACAACTTGCATTGAAATTCTCTTCAATTCAGTTCAATATCCATTCTAAAGTAAAGAATGATTGCGTTTGGTCGTACAAATACAGTATTGCTCTTTGTGATTAGCGGAAGTGGCAGTAATGTTGTGTTAGTGTTGTTATGTTGTTACTGGGTTAAATAATTATTAATAAAGAAAATTGATTTTTTTTTAATTTTAAAGAAATATTTCGTATTTCTTATTAATATTGAAAACCTATTTCTTATTGCCAAAATGTTGTGGATTCAGCATCCAAAGCTTGGCAGCGGCGGCGCTAGAAAGAATAATAGGAGTAGTAAGAGTGTTAGGAAGTAATAGGAGCAGTTAGAGTAGCAATAACGGTTAATGCGGCAGCGATAGAAAGAATAGTAAGAGTAGTATGAGCAGTAGGAGTAATAAAGTAGTGACAGTAGTAATGGTGGTAGGAGCAGTAAGTGTAGCGGTGACGGCGAAAGCAGCAGTGGAAGCGGAAGAGCTAGAAATAGTAGTACAAGTAGGAATAGCAGTAACTGTTGAAACAGATGTAATTTGATAGCGGTAAGATGAATGATCGTGTTAGTGGTAGACGTAGCAGTTCGAAGACGTAGTGGTGATAGTGGTTGGAAGTAGCAGTGGTAGACGTAGCAGGAGTAGCGCGTGAGTAGTGCTGCTGTTAGCGGCGCGAGCAAGTCTTTAGTTCGCGCATCATAAGAAGGACAAGGGTTTGTGAAATGAAAAGTGATTGTGAGTTGTTTTATAGCACAGTGTGAGGTTCTAAATCATATTCATCTCTGTGTAACATCATCTGTTTCTAATGTATTGAAATTAACTTCCATTTACTTGTTTGAAATACTTCTGATGTCTCAATCATAAAGAAATTTGAATATTGCTTTGACATTGTTTCGTGATTCGATGTTTAATTATTCTGAATCCGTTACACGTGTTCATAAAGTAGTTAACGGAAATCTGACGGAAATGCCATTTGCGTTAATTGTCTACGATTATATGAACTGGTCTATATTTTATCCTCGTGTCACGAGATTTCACCTCTTGTGGTATCGAATTTTGACGAGAACCGGTTGTATACTGTGAGAGCTAGTCATTATGTCTGCAGATTAGATTTTGTGCGTACAATGCTTCGGTAGGGTTTGATAGTAAAGTGCGCCTTAATGCATAGATTTATTATAAAATGCACATTTCAGATTTACGAGTATTTTAGGCAAGTCGTTAGACCATTCCTCTCGTGACTTCATTGCTAGTCATTTATATGTATCAGAAACAGCAGCACTGGGTATTGCGCAAGAGCTGTTTCTCCACGCGTGCAATGCAGTGTGGAATACCCTATTTCCACGAATACACTTATCAAGAATGGTGTACTTGTACAAAATTTCTTCCAAACTATGTACAAGAATGTTGACAAATAATATAATATAATAATAAAACAGATAAAATTCGATAATCTGATTGTCACTCTAATGTTAATAACAACACACTAATATTCTTTCATTTTTTGACAATAAGTATGTTTATCGTAAAAAAAGTCTTTATTTTTCATACGACGTTTTTCACACGACGTTTCGCATGTTTATAACAAGCATCTTCAGGTGTGTACATTGAAAAAAATTACTAGATATGACTACATCTCAAAATAAAATAACAAACAAAATTCTGAAGGTATTGAATTAAAAATCCAAAATAAGTTACAAAGAAAATAGACAACGAAAATCATTAAAATCAAGTATAGGTGAAAAAATGTAAGTAGTAAGTACAAAATAGAAAATTGGCGGGAGAGAACGTATCAAAACATGTTTTATTAAGGATAATTAAAAATCAATTACACTACATAAATATGTTTTTAAAAATGGATAATTCCAATCTCAAAAACGAGAAAAATTCCCATTATAAAACATATATCCTCACGGAGAGAAGACGCAAGTATGGGCAGATGGAGGAGAATAACGTTATAATTTATAATTTTTTAATCGTTATAATAAGTCGTTATACTGTTTTGACTGTAAAACAGTGAAAGAAAGTAAAAAATAATCAGAGGTGGAAGAGGAAGAAATCAATCTAAACATATTACAATAACACGTTGGGCGCAATGATTTCCCTGGTATAAAATTGGCGGATAAAACTTTATTCTTCTAATAATGAGTCTGTCATTTCTCTCAATCCTTTTTATTCAGGCTTTTTATGATTTTTGTAAGAATCTGAAAAACTTTCCAAATAGATAAAAGTTTTGTAAGTATTTTATCTCATGGTACTTACAGAGAGATGTGATGTCAGTTATTCCTTAATGAAAACAACACTTTTCTTCTGCATCAAAGTCTTCATTTGCCTTAATGTCCTTAGGAGAAACTCCATAAACAGTTTTATGGTAAACTTCATTGGTAAAATCACCTATACAGCATCACACTCCATTTTGATAAATGGTCACACAATTGTGCACAAATACACAGAAACACGTTTTAATGGAAAGGGAAAACAACTATAAAGTCAAAAACTCGTAGACGATTCAAAATCCTATGCGATCTCAAAAGCGTGTTAAATCCTCGACTGATCGCGTTGATTCCATCAGATACACGAACCTTAGGTTGTTGATATTCTAAGAATTGATAAGAGGTGCGGGATCAAGTTTGGGAGTAGTTTCGACTGCACCGTCTTTAATTGCACTGGCGCAATTTCCTCCGATTCTCTTGCATTATTCGTTTACTCAGTCTCGTTATTTGCACCTAAGGAGCACTGTCCGACTGTCCGTATCTCTACAGAAACGTTCAGAAATAAAAAGCAGAATGGCAAATATAAACGCAAAAAAATAAACAAAAGGGCTAAATTTATTTATTTGTTATACTTTATAAACAATTTTTGTATTAGCCAGTTCATCTTTTAACATCAAGATGTCCATATTTTCAATTACAAACGTAGATGTCAAGTTGTAAGTTTGTTTTACAGTAAAGTATACCTAATATTGAAAATTATATATTAGGCCACTTTTATGCTCATTACAGACGTGGACAAACTATTAGCAAAATGGTATTTAATAGAAAAAGCTCTTCATTGTGTCAAAAAAATTAGAACAAAGTATAGAATTGAAGAACCTACAAACTTTTTAATACTTGGTGCGAGCACCTTTAGCATGAATTAAAGCATTGCTTCGTCTGGGCAGGCTTTGAAGGAGTTTTTTGCATAATTTGACAATTTTTACATCTTCATTCCAAATGGTGATGAGTACTACACGAGTTGTTCCGTTGTTGTAGGTTGTTATGCCTTCACTTTCGTTTAAAGAAAATTTCTTGATGATTCTATTGGATTCATATCTGGCCTATTTTCCAGTTAGACGAGCACACAAATACCACTAGAATTCAATTCACACTTCACAATTTTTGATCGGTGGCAGGGAGCTACATCGTGCATGAATATTCCATTCCCAGGTGGAAACCGTCATTTATTGCTGGAACAAGGCAACTCTGGTGCTCTCTTTATATTGTTTGCTATTCGTTATTATTTTTACTTTGTGAATTTTTCCCGGTCCATATCCTGAAATAACTTCTCAAATCATCACTTTAGTGAGAAACTTTATCAGTTGCACCACACATTTTTTCTTGAAGACTTCCCCTGGACGCGAAAAATGGCGCACGGCGTAAAAGAAAAATGGCCGCCATTTGTAAACCAGGTACAATGAAAAAATTAAAGATGTTTCTTAATAGCCAAAACCATGGATATTTATGTACAAAGTATACATTTGTTTGAGATGGTCGAGCGACCAATTTATGAAATTCTGGACCATTTAAAATGGATTGACACTTACACACTCATTCACATGCACTTGAGAGTTTTTCCCGGCTGGGGCGATGCCATGCAGGAGGAGGAAGCCTGGTTGGGACCCCCCCCCCCCAGCAAGTGGACATAGGCTGACGCGGGTTGAAGGCATCCGCCGGGGGAGATCACCGCCGCCTCTCGCAATAAAAAGCATGCACTACACATACGTGTCTAATGACTTCAGCAGTTGACGCGCCCGGAATCACTAATAAATCAATTGAACCGTTAGGTGCATGTACACTGCACCTTCTAGCCAACAACACCAATTACTCTCTTTACGAAGCACAGACCGGTAGCGATAGCTCAGTGCATCAACTAATGTCACTGCAGCGCCTCTAACCGGGAGGTCCTAGGTTCGAGCCCTGACGGCGACAGGATTTTCGACACTAGCTTTCCAGCTAGGTCGAATTCAGCTGCTGTCTGGAGGAGAATTCTAGCGGCCGGCTGCTCTGATCGGTAGTTTTCCGTGGTTTCTCCGATCAACACCAGGCGAATGCCGGAGCAGTACCCTACCAAACGGGCCACGGACCGCGCGCGATCTGACCTTCCTCTTCCTTGTCCTATCCTCTCCCCTAACACACACATTTACACTAACATGCACTACACTACCACATATTTCGGGAGACTGGTCGGGAGCTTCGAGCCTGTCCCGGCTGGGGCGGTGCCCCGCTGGTGGGAGAGTCCTGGTTAGGGGGAAATCCCACTAGCCGACGATAGGTCGGCGCCGGATCTCGCCATCCAGTGGGGGAAGATCACCGCCATCTCCCGAGAAAAACATGCACTACACTAACGGGACTAATGACCGAGGCAGTTGACGCGCCCGGAAACACGAAAAAATCAATCAAATCAAACAAAGCACAGTCGGACATAACTAATATTCATAAAGTAGTAATTAAAATGTCTAGTTATATTCACTGAATTACAGAGCAAGAAGTAAATTTTACGTCGCATTGCTGCATGCTCGCCAAAATTCTCATCAACTTCACAGATCATTGAAGTAGAGGCGTAAGCACATTTTCTTGTGTCGATAGCGACACCGCTACTCAAACATAACTCAGATTTCCGGACGGGACGATCCGGTGGTGAGACAAGAAATAAAGAAACCAAACAAAATTTAAATTGCGCGGCTGTTATGTATTGTCAACTAAAAGGCCAAGAGGATGCGAGGATGTGCTCAGTTCAATGCACGCTCTTTTATAGAGGCCCTGGTACTCTAGAATTGATTTAATATGGTTCATTCCTAAGATATATTACATATTGAAAGATTTATATTCGCCAATTAGTTCACTTCAACAACTGAAGTCAAATCAGACAAAACAAATAGTTTTCAAACATTGACGAGTGATAAAATTTCCATATAATATATATAATCAGTAGTAAATCTCAACTTGAATGATTTTCATTGTAGATATGGTGATAACTTTTTGACACGAGATAAGTGTGACAACATTTCATAATTGTAGAATGATCTCTTTAAATTTATTTCCGCAAATTAGCAGCTCCGGCGCATAGACATGAAAAGAACATTTACTTCGTTAATTACATTGAATTATATATATCCGCAATTTATTACACATTATTCCATCATCTCGTGTGTGAGTTTCAACGCAAAACTAAGGCTGACTTTTAAATCCTATTTACACGTCTTTCGTTCACCAAAAAATACGCGAAGATAAAAAAAATGTCTACCCCTCTAAAACAATATATCTTACCCAACCAGAGTAAGGCTTCCAGTTGTTTTCGCGCACTTACGACCAACATCTAGCGCCAAAATTATGGGAAGACATACAAACGAACACGATCGCCAACAACAATAAAACGGGTGGTGCACATGTGACCCGGCGGGGGCGCGCTGCCTCGCCTCTCCACGCCTCTCTACGCCGCGCGTCGCCACGCCGCCCGCTCCGTGACCCAGGCCCCGGCGGGGGAGCGTTATGTTGAGGACCGGACCGCACAGCGGGAAGGAAGCGGCGGCTGAAGGAGATGGGGGTGGGATGCGGAGGTGGAGATAGTGTTGAAGTTGGAGTGCATCGGAGCAGGGGGTGAACCGGGGGTCTGGAATTCGGGTGTGAGGCTGGGGGAGCTGGAGAGGGGTCGGAGGCGAGTAAATGTGTAGGAGGTCGGGTTAGGACGGAGAGGCAAGGCGGGGTCGGGTTAGAGAAGGGGTGGAGTCGGAGGTGAGACTGGACGGGGCGGGGTCGAGGGCGGGATGCGATCGGATGCGAGGAGGGTGAAGCGGGCTGGAGAGGGAGGCGGGGCGGCGGCAGGGCAATGTAGTGCAGCGCAGTGAAGGGCAGGGCGAGGCGGGGTTGGGTAGGGTGGGGCGGGACGGGAGCACCATGAGGTCGCGCGAGTATTGCGAACGCATAACTCAGACGGCGTGCGGTCGCTGCCGCGTGCAGTCGCCCCGCCCCCCCTCCACCCTCCGCCCTCCCCGGCAACACCGCTTCCCCGCCTTCACCCTCCCCCGCTCTCTCATCCCGCGCCCCCTCGTGTCGATATATTTTCCTTGCGGCGCGGCCGGCGCCGTGGCGACGAGGGGGCGGGGTCGAGCGTACGAAGAGGGACTGCTCGGGGAAGGGGAGGGGAGGGCGTGGGAGGCGGAGCAACCGCGCGCCCTCTGCCCCCCCCCTGCCGCGCCCCTGCGTGCGTTCTCTCCTGCCCCATCACCCGGCAAATATTTATATGCGATTAATGCGTTTTTAATGGATCTGCTTTGTCGTAATAGCCTGATGTGGCGGATTTTTAAACGCGCGCCGAGTGGACGCCGTCTGTGCCAGACACCTTTGCGCGAGGATTTTTATGAATGACGAGATTTTTCTCATTTTGGCGCTTGAACGCCCCTCCCCCGAGCCTCGCGTTCGGGAGAACGTGCCCCCTCCCTCCCCCTCCACGGCTGTCAGGCGCAGTCGGGAAGCGAACCCAAGACCTCTGCGAAAGAAACGACGATGGTGTTTAATTGATTCCTTCTCTTCGTTTTCTCGATATTCCCTCCATTTGGCTAGGGCTTAGCGCTTATACGCGTTAGATAAGGCTCGAAGTGATTGAATTCTTAACACCGACTTTATTTTCTGGCGACCTTCTTTTCTGTCCACAAAAGAACGGAGACGTGCCATTAAGAGGGAGGTGGATAAATGCAGGGTAGTGCTGTCCCAGGCGACTGGAGCGCAGGAAGAGCGCGGAAACAAAATCGATTGGACATCAAAATAGCTGCAGATTGATACAAGCGACGGTCAGACGATAAAAGAACCACTAAACCACCTCTCTCTCTCCTTCTATATCCTTCTCTCTCGCTCTGTCTCTCTTTCACTCACTCTCTTCAGGGCTCAGAAAATAACTGTGTCCTTCGCAGTAAGCACATCGAAGGAGATGTTCTTCAAAGGTCTCTCACGGGAGAACTTACTTCAAGAGCACAGACTTCCTCTTTTCTCTCCATTCTACTCCACGCCGTGTAAGCACATACACGTAGAGCTCGGCAAGTTTCAAGCGTACCACGGGTCGAGAAGGGGGCATCCAATGTGTAGTAAACTGCGATGAGAATAGAAGGTATGTTATTGGCAACATGGAAAGGTAGAATTTTCATTGTGATTACACAAGCAAAAATGTGCAAAAGGCAAGCAGAGAGACTTTTGAGTTTGCCCGTACTGTCCGTTAATATTAAACTGTCTCTGCCTCTGTAATATAGATATGAGAGCGATATGATGCGACAGCATTTATCTATCGTCAATAACAAAAACTATTTTCGCAAGAGGTGCTATGGGAAAAAGTAAACTTAGTGCCTACTCATATTCATATTCAAGTTGAATTCTGAATAGTGAAAGAAACGAGCGTTTTTGTGCAAATTGATCAGAAAATATTCGTTTCCGAGCAATGAATTTATTTGCAAAGACAAATCAGCTATAGATTTATGCTTCTATTCCTTTTCGTGTTCTTCGTGAAGGAATCGGCATGATTGTGGAGAGCAATAATTTGAATAACTATCTTTCCCACAGCTCTCTAGAAAAGGTACACAGACAGTGAAGTTATGTTTATGCCAAGAAGTAAATTATGGGACAGTCCCAGCATTCGCTCAAAGGATCAGGAAAACTGGACGAAAAACCTGATCAAGATGGCGGTCATTGATCCATAAGCTGAAGCAAAATATTTGTTATGGGTTTATTAGTAGTTTACAATTATAAAGTCCAAACGGTAACTAATATATTGAATATCATTGTGAAAATCAGTATTACTTTCCTCTTTGATGCTCGGTATAATTTCTTATTGTTTCAATACTGAGCTTCCTGAGTGTAAGCTTCATACCACATTAATAACGTTTGAATTCCAGTCAAGTAATGCATTATAGAATATTTCAAATTCAAATAACACCCTCTACACCACAATCTTCGTTGTATGGAACTTTGATAATTATCTTTCATTTAGTTCCCCAATGACCTAGACCTTCCACTAGACCTAGGTCTTCAAATGACCTATCATTTGCATGTGTTTACCGGGAGTGAACCACTCGTTTGATCAACTTCTAGAGTTCTACTTCGATCCTGAAGCAAACGAGGAATATCTACAGTGAGCTAACGCACGTAGACATAATTCTAAATAACTGAGTGAAAAGCAAATTTATGCCGACCTGGATGGCCGAGGTGGCTAAGAGCGAGTACCGACTCAGCGCTTCGGTCCGAAGGATCGCGGGTTCGAGTCCCGCCTTGGGCATGGCTGTTTGTCCCTTGACTTTGTGTTTGTGTTGTCGCGGAGGGCCTCGCGTTCTGCTGACCCCAGATCAGAGGAGCCCGCAAGTGTTTGTTTAGTGTATGGTCGAATATGCGTCCCTTCAGGATGTAAAGGGCAACCGGCTGTCGGCTGCATACAAGCCCTAGGAAAAAAAAGCAAAATTATCCAAAAATGCAGGCCCAAATCAGACCTTACATTTACTCAGCTAAGAAACGAACATAAATGGGAGATCAGCACTTTAAGAAATGCCATTTTCCCTAGCGGCGAATGCGGGAGTCATAATTCATTGGTAATGCTGTAAATTCGAAGGGTACCAAGGTAACATTATCAACAATTGATTTGGCGCAGTGTAACATTTTTGCAACCTTGGGCAACGTTAGAATATTTTGGATCTGTATTAGGATTCTTTAGTTTTTCCTCATTTTCGAGTAAAATAAGCATGGGCACATAAAACGTGTATTGCTGTATCAGATAATATTTAGTGCTCGCCTGGAAACACATGCCTTTTACTTGCACAGGAAAATAAACCAGATACGATGAATTCACAGATAAAATTTAAAAAAATATAAATACAAGATCATTGTGGGCACATAGGCAGCCAAGTTAATTCAAATTTGGCGACGTACTTGGAATATAATCAATTATAACCACCATTTGGACCGAATTATCAGCACATTTCAAACGTTCCACGTTCGACTTACTTCATTTTTCTCCAAAAACCGCCAGCTACCTTGCATAGAGAGAATAAATTAATTTCTCGTGTTTCAACTGAGAATTGCTTCCAAAGAGGACCGTGAGAGATCGCCACGGGCCAGTCCCGCTGCGCCAGTTCAGTGTCGACAACATAGAATTCAACTCTTTTCTATTGAAGACGCGACAAAGTCGCATTGTTTGAAAATCAGGGAAGCCGAGCAGTTTTGTGGTGACTCGCCTCGCTCGTGTAAAAAGCTGGTAATGCACGCGTCTGTATCGAGTGCACTGACAGTAAACTCAATTGGGTTTGATGTTACGACGCAAGATCTCTACAATTCGCAAAGCAGAATAGTTGGCTTGTAAACTTCGCTCGCACGCACAAATTCCGAGAGAAAACCAGAAGGAAAACGATTTCCTTTTCGCCCAGAGAAGTACTTCAAAAAACTCTCCCAATATTTTGCAACCTCCACAATTATGCTTATGGTGATATATTTTGCAGAAAAGTGCCTACTTATAACTTAATATATTTCATAGTACCCAGTGCAAAAAGAACAAAAAAAGCTTTAAAATTGTCACTGTACTTTGCTGACTACTTCCATTCACATTTAAAGAAATATCATGATGTTTAATTTGACATAGTGTTGCAAGTGCTATAAGAACTAAGTGATGGCAAAGAATTTGTGGATCGATTAATAATAAATGTTAACAATCGTGCAATCTCTGGAAGAATCGTTTAGCAATATTTAGTTTTAGGCGACTCATCTATAGTTGCAATGTATGGATCACATGTTCTGGGTAGTCTTTTCCTTTAATCCTTGTATGTGCCAACTCATCAGGGATGATTCGACACGTAATGACACGGTGACATCGTCTGATAAAAACATGAATACTCAAATAACAAAAAAGCCGTAAAACTAACTGTATAGCTTGCATTCATATAAGGAAGAGTCATCATGAAATAATTACGCAGGCCAATAAAGAAAGGTTTCAAAAACGTTTTTAAATATTCATGGCTTATTTTTATAGTTTTTTGAGTGCTGAATCCGTATCTGAACCCTATTTCCATCATCAACAGTTTAGTCATAATTTGATCTATTAATATATGGGGAAATATGCTATATATGCAATAGAAATGAAAAGTAAACTACTTTTAAAATATCAACAGAAATTTATTTAAATATAGAAGATGGCTTTACGAGTATATTCTTAACATTACATTCTGCAATGGATTTACGTGTCATTTGACGTATATTTTCTTCGTCTTTTTTCTTAAAACCCCCGATATAGCTTTTCCCCTATGTCTCGTTTGCTGACCCTCTCGGTGTAGTGATCATCAGTAATCTCACATCATGTTGGTGCCCCAGCGTCCCTGATAACGTTTTTTCATCACTTGAGATATTATCCAGATTAACAGTTGCAATAGCGGTGGTTGAAGTACATGCAGATCCGGACTATGACCTATTGGCCGAATTGCAGATGGTAGGTTAGGATACTGAATTACTTTTGTTTTTGAATTGTAACCAGTAATATCAATGCAACAAAAGCAACAATCATCCGAAATATTCCTTGGCTCCCTCCATATACCGTTGGAATGGCAAATCTAAAGGATGCTTTCTCCTTTTATGAGCATTTTCTAAGGTTCTCTACACAAATATAACGTACTTTATGTAGCACCCAAGATATGTCCTGATCCAGTTTAACTCCAAAATATGAAAAATACATATTTCTAACAAAGTCTATAATGTTCTGTTAGTGTTTTAATCACAATTATAACAAAATCTGTCAGGACTGTTCTTACAACCATGACTAGCCATCACTGAACACTAATTGCTAAACTAGTATCTTGATAGCAACAATGCAAACACGCGCGCCTCCAATAAACCAAACACGGTACTGCTTGTCAAATATTATACCAAAGAGTATACTAGATTCTTGTCGTCCTAATACTTTCTCATTCTAACTTCCAACATCTCATACATTTATAGATACCCAGAGCTGCATTTGGCTAGCTATACAGAGAAAATGTTAAAATGTGAACAAATGATGGGT